>JAFMOC010000422.1:157500-260000 GCA_019802505.1 Corydoras sp. C115
GCAGTTCCTACCGGAACCGATGATGTCTCTCGAGCATGACATGGTACGTCGGTTGTCCCCGTCGCCTCGTTACACCACGGTATTTCTGTTGTATTTATAGTTACTGTGACCTGTGCTTGCGTTGCAGGAGCTGTACGAGTTGTCTGTAAGTCTCTGCGGTTTCGTCGCTCTGATGTAATTCTGTCTTTTGACCTCCTCACTCTGTGCAAACCTCTTTCAAACGTTGACTTTACAGAGGTCCTACGAGATCGGTATCGTGCGCCAGTTCCCCTTCTCCTCAGCCCTGCAGAGGATGTGCGTGGTGGCTCGGCTGCTCGGAGAGAAGCGTATGGACGCGTACCTGAAGGGGGCGCCAGAGGTGGTGGCCAGTCTGTGCAAGAAGGAAACGGGTTGGTTGAACCTGGGTTTTACGTGCCACGACGTTTTATTTAAGGCTGTGGTGGTTCAGTGGGGGACGGGGATGGGTCAGAAATCTGAAGGTTGGGTGTTCAACTCTCAGGTCCATCAAAGCTATCGCTGTGGGCCCTTGAGCAAGGCCCTCAACACTCATCGCTCCAGGGGGGCTGTATGATGACCAACTTGGAAGTTGCTTTGGATAAAAGCCATGCAGTGATGAGAAGTAAGAGTCTTGCTCAAGGGCCCATATTGGTAACTGCTGTGAACTTGAGATTTGAACCCATTATCTTCTGCTTTATCCTCTATTAGGGTCGCGGTGGGGTTCCCCTTGCCCATCCAGGGGAGAACGTTTCGGGCGCTGGGCAGATACACCCAGGACAGGGCGCCAATCTATCACTGGGCACACACTCACTCACTCAGACACTCTATATGGGGCAATTTTGAGAACTCAATTGACTTGATCCATGTTTTTGGACTGTGGGAGGAAACCGGAGAACCCGGTGGAAACCCGGGTCACGCGGACACAGGGAGAACATGGAAACTCCACCCAGATTGGGATTTGAATCGGGAATCCCTAGTGCTGAGAGTAGAACATGCTAAACCACTAAGCCACTGTGCCACCCTAGATTTGAACCCTCAACCTTCATTACATTTACATTACATTTGGTGAGCACAGGGTTCATCACAACATCCCTGGAGCAATGAGGGTTAAGGGTCTCACTCAAGGACCCACACTGGTAACTTCCGTGGACCTGGGATTTGAACCCCCAACCTTCAGATTGACAGCCCAACGCCCTGACCACTGAGCTACCACGCCCTTCAGAAAGACAGCCCAACCACCCCGACTCCAGAATACAGTCTAAAATGTGTAGCGATGTGTCCTGCGTCTTCATCTCACCTTTACCTTATTTTAAGGCGGTTGCAAATATTAAAGCGTAAACCTCCGTCCGTGTTTCTCACGCTGCTCCACAGTGCCGCCGGACTTTGCGGAGGTTCTGGAGGACTACACCAGGCAGGGCTTCCGCGTCATCGCTCTGGCGCACAGACGCCTGGAGTCCAAACTGACTTGGCACAAAGTGCAGAACGTCAGCAGGTACTCAGAGAACCAGCTCTCCCGTTGTTACCCCTCCCTCAAGCTTCTTGCCCTTCCTGTGTGCGTGGAGCGCTCCTGTTTATTTATTTATGAGGTCTCACCCTCTGTCATTTATATCCATAGGGATCACATTGAGGCCAACATGGAGTTCCTGGGGCTGATCATCATGCAGAACAAGCTGAAACCAGAATCGCCCGGTGTGCTGCAGGACCTCAGGAAAGCCAACATCCGCACGGTTATGGTCACGGGTACGAATATGGGTTCATACGAGTTTCTGTAGTGCTGTAGTCTATATCTCACCGTATTTTCTGGACCATAAGGCGCACCGTATTATAAGGCGCAGTCTGAATTACGGGGTCTATTTCTGTATTTGAGCCACGTATAAGGCGCACCGTACTATAAGGCGCAGTCTCAATTACGGACTCTATTTCTATACGGTACTTATTCTGTAAGGCTCCGTATTATAAGGCACTCGCTAAAACATACGATCTACAAGAAAAGTAACCCCCCCGCCACTGTCTCCCGAGTTTTAGTAAACGTGTGTTCGCCGTCTATCATCCATCGCTCCCACGCCGCCCGCAACTTTACTTTAAACGCCCCGTTTACGCCAATGTCCAGCGGTCGGAGTTCTTTATTTAATCCTCTCGGAATGACGGCGAGCTCCGAATTAATTTTCTTCACTCGGCTTTTTCATGAAACCACTCGGTCGCACAACAATACTTTTATAGATTTTGGAACTCAGTACACGTATAAGGCGCACCGTATTATAAGGCGCAGTCTGAATTACGGGCTCTATTTCTGTATTTGAGCCACATATACGGCGCATCGTACTATAAGGCGCAGTCTGAATTAGGGACTCTATTTCTGTACGGTACTTATTCTGTACGGCTCTGTATTATAAGGCACTCGCTAAAACATACGATCTACAAGAAAAGTAAAGGATGCAAAACGCTGATTTATAATTGAAGTTTATTCTACTACTTGATAAAACACATTATTTGAATCACTCTTCTCCCACAAATCCATCAAAGTCCTCGTCTTCTGTGTTTGAATTAAAAAGCTGGTTCTCTATCGAGCACTCCGGGTTCCCTCTCATCGATGTCCGAGTCCGTCTCGTCTCCAGGCGGCCATTCGGCGACGATGCCGGCTTTCGTGAAAGCTCGGACGACGGTTACAGCAGAAACCTCAGCCCAGACGTCCACAATCCATTCACAGACGGTGGCGTAACTCGCCCCGCTGCCGCCTCCCGAGTTTTAGTAAACGTGTGATCGCCGTCTATCATCCATCGCTCCCACGCCGCCCGCAACTTTACTTTAAACGCCCCGTTTACGCCAATGTCCAGCGGTCGGAGTTCTTTATTTAATCCTCCCGGAATGACGCACAACAATACTTTCATAGAATTTGGAACTCCGTACACGTATAAGGCGCATGTCCGATTTCTGGGAAAATGTTAGGCTTTTAGGTGCGCCTTATAGTCCGGAAAATACGGTACGTACAAGTTACACTATATAGTTCACTTTAGGGGTGAGCTGCAATATTCGCTGATTCGACGATTCGATTCGGAGAACCGTAGTTGACTATGAACCTCATAGTCGAATGTACCATTTTGACCACATGGGGGTGCCCATGACTGCTGCTAAGCATTATTTTTTACATGAAATGTCTTTGTTTTCGTTATATATATAGCCTTTTGTCAAATAAAATCATCCTAATTTATAGTTTTTTAGGGTTTTTTTAGGTTTTTCCTTTGAAGTGGAAAAAATTCCAGAACGGGGATCCCATTTACGGTGCTCTAGAAAAACAAGTAAAATATAAAAAAAAAAAATCTTTTTTAAAAAACCACGCTTATAGCGCCATCTTGTGGTGAAATTTTAACTGATTCGACCATCAGTCGACTATAGGGAAAATCTGACGAATCAGATTCGACTATGAAAATCCTTTGTTGAATACACCCCTAGTTCACTTATTAATCGACTTTTGGTGTTTCGTTGAGTGCAATTTGCATGAAAGTAAGCGCCTTCCTTCCATAACGCTCTCAGGTGACAACATGCTGACGGCCATCTCTGTCGCTCGGGACTGTGGGATGATCCTGCCCCAGGACCGCGTCATCATCGCCGACGCACTTCCCCCCAAAGACGGTCAGGCTGCCCGGATTAATTGGCGGTATTCTGAAAAGGCGAACAAGAACGCCGACGGTCCTGCTACTGTATCGGTACGTCGAGGCCCTCTGCAGGACAGAGTATGACACTGCGACGTTCCTGCTTCATGAACGCCTTGCTGTTGGTGCTGGATGTTCCTTCTGTCAGTGCTCACTGAATGACCTTCCTTTTTGTCCTAATGTCCCGCTGCAGGAGGTGGCGATCATGGTGGAGGACAAACCTGAGGAGCTGAGGCAGGAGAAGTTCCATTTCGCCATGAACGGAAAATCGTTCGCCGTCATCACCGAGCATTTCCAAGATCTGCTCGAGAAGGTCGGGTGGAATTTATAAGATCACACTCCAATATTAGCAGCACGGTGGCTTGGTGGTTAGAACGTTCGCCTCTCAGCACTAGGGATTCCCGGTTCGAATCCCCATCTGGGTGGAGTTTCCATCTTCTCCCCGTGTCCGCGTGGGTTTCCTCTGGGTTCTCTGGTTTCCTCCCACAGTCCAAAAACATGGATCAAGTCAATTGAGTTCTCCAAATTGCCCCATATAGAGTGTGTTTGTGTGAGTGAGTGTGTGCCCAGCAATGGATTGGCGCCCTGTCCTGGGTGTATCTGCCCAGCGCCCGAAACGTTCTCCCCTGGATGGGCATGGGGAACCCCCCCACAACCCTAATATAGGATAAAGCTGAAGATAATGGAAGAATGACACTCTAATATTTATAAATGATGCGCTCTCTGGCAGCTTTATTAGATGTTTCCTTTTTAATTACCATGTGGATGCACGTTGTAGTTCTGGAATTGCGAACTATGATCTGTTTGTCTTCACGCTCAGTTCTCGATTGAACAGAGCTACAAATCTCTGGGTTTTTAAATATGTGTACGGTACATATGTGTGAGGACACACCCCTCAGTGATTGACTTTAAATGATTTGATCAGATGTTTATCAATCAAGCTATTTTTGTACAACTGCGTCGTTTCATCTGTAAGGACAGTTTGGGAAAGACCATTTTCTTGCACAAAGGTCCTCCATAACATGCATGGGTGGCAGAGACTGGTGTGCAAAGCCCTCATAGAACCCCAACTGAACACTTTCAGGATCCATCCATTCGTTATCTTCTGCTTTATCCTCTATTAGGATCGCGGGGAGGGTTCCCATGCCCATCCAGGGGAGAACGTTTCAGGCGCTGGACAGATAGACCCAGGACAGGATGCCAATCTATCACTGGGCACACACTCACTCACACAGACACACTCTATATGGGGCAATTTGGAGAACTCAATTGACTTAATCCATGTTTTTGGACTGTGGGAGGAAACTGGAGAACCTGGAGGAAACCCATGCGGACACGTGGAGAACATGGAAACTCCTACCAGATGGGGATTCGAACTGGGAATCCCTAGCGCTGAAAGGAGAACATGCTAACCACTAAACCACTGTGCCGCTTTTGGGGCAATTTGGAGAAGAGAATTCAATTGACATTGATCCATGTTTTTGGACTGTGGGAGGAAACCGGAGAACCTGGAGGAAACCCATGCGGACACGTGGAGAACATGGAAACTCCAACCAGATGGGGATTCGAACCGGGAATGCCTAGTGCTGAGAGGAGAACATGCCAACCACTAACCACCATGCCGCCCTTGGGGCAATTTGGAGAGTTCAATTGAACTTGATCCATGTTTTTGGACTGTGGGAGGAAACCGGAGAACCCGGAGGAAACCCACGCGGACACGGGGAGAACATGGAAACTCCATCCATGCCAACCACTGATCCACCATGCCGCCCAATTTCAGGACGACGTGGAAAAGGATCCCCATCTGAAAGGACCCCCACAGACTTCCAAAATCCTGTAGAAACCCTGATGGCTCAGGTGTCCTACTGCTTTTGTGTATATAGTGCAATTTCTAAAAACTTTACTAGAACGGGTCTCCAGATCTGCTTCATGAGAACCCCAAATTAAGGGTGTCCTCATACTTGTTGCGTGTCGGAGTGTGCTGACTGACTCGGGTGCTGTGCATTTCATTGTAGTTGGTCCTGCACGGAACGGTTTTTGCACGAATGGCCCCGGATCAGAAAACCCAGCTGGTGGAGGCGCTGCAGAGTGTTGAGTAGGTGTCACGTCATAAACGCCCCCCCCCCCCCCCCCCCCCACATCTTTTTCCTTTACTTCCTAAACCTTCAAGCTCACCGTCTGTTTCCTCCTCCAGTTACTTTGTGGGCATGTGTGGAGACGGCGCCAACGACTGCGGCGTGAGTTTATTTCCTGTGGTATCAATAAAACCTAACAAAGCTCCAGTGTGTGTGTGTGTGTGTGTAACTCCTCCCTCTTTTTCCTCATCAGGCTCTAAAGAGAGCTCACAGTGGGATTTCCCTCTCGGAACTGGAAGCCTCCGTCGCCTCACCGTTCACCTCCAGAACTCCCAACATCTCCTGTGTGCCCAACCTCATCAGGTACCCTGATCCCCCACCCACATGCTGATCCGTCGCACTGAAAGGCGTGTCTTAATAAACCACCCCCTGTGCTTTATCCGTGTCTTTGTTCTCAGGGAGGGCCGAGCTGCTCTCATCACTTCCTTTTGCGTGTTCAAGTTCATGGCTCTCTACAGCATCATCCAGTACATCAGTGTCACCCTGCTGTACTCAGTAGGTGTCAATCATCTTACAGTTTATTCATTCATTATCTTCCACTTTATCCTCTATTTGGGTCGCGGGGGGGGGGGTTCCCCATGCCCATCCAGAGGAGAACGTCTCGGGCGCTGGGCAGATACACCCAGGACAGGGCGCCAATCTATCACTGGACACACACTCACTCACACAGACACACTCTATATGGGGCAATTTGGAGAATTCAGTTGACTTGATCCATGTTTTTGGACTGTGGGAGGAAACCGGAGAACCCGGAGGAAACCCAATCAGACACAGGGAGAAGATGGAAACTCCATCCAGATGGGGATTCGAACCGGGAATCCCTAGTGCTGAGAGGAGAACGTGCTGACCATTAAGCCACCGTGCCGCCTGCTATTGGACCACTTACATTTACATTACATTTGGTCATTTAGGAGATGCTTTTATCCAAAGCGACTTACAAGGTGAGCACAGGGTTTATCACAACATCCCTGGAGCAATGAGGGTTAAGGGTCTTGCTCAAGAACCCACACTGGTAACTTCAGTGGACCTGGGATTTGAACCCCCAACCTTCAGATTGATAGCCCAATGCTCTGACCACTGAGCTACCGTGACTTAACAGTAATGTCATCCTTAAGTGTGAAGACCGTAAGGGTTCTGTAGAGCTGATGACACTAAGGATATGTGTTCTTTGGATGTTAGATCTTGGAGAGACCACTAAGCCACCGTGCCGCCCCGGTTTATTTATTTATCTTTTTATTTATTTTTCAAGGTTTTTACTTATGACATGACCTTCGCTGTGTAGCTCAGTGGTTTGGGGTTCATATCCAAGATCCACTATAGTTACCAGTGTGGGTTCTTGAGCAGGACTCTTAACCCTCATTGCTCCGGGGGGCTGTATTATGGCCGACCCTGTGTGGGGATACTTGGATAAGTGTCTTTGTATTAAAGCGTCTGCAAAATGACCTCATTCAATGTTCCTAATCAGAGCATACGGTCACGATGGGTTCATGTGGATCATCTTCACGTCAGCTCATGTTAGAAGATTCCTCACTGTGATTCTTATTGCAGATCCTCAGTAACCTGGGAGACTTTCAGTTCCTCTTCATTGACATCGCCATCATCCTGCTGATCGTATTCACCAGTGAGTAGATCACCTCACATCACTTTTGTTGTCTGAAGCGCTCCTCTTAGGTTCTGGCCGTGTTTTTAATATCTAAAGCTTCTGGGGGGGATTTATATTCTACAGTGTGTCTAAAATATGTTTTTAACACATGGATTAGTATGGATCAGAATCATTTAATGCTCATCTGATTTTTGCTCGTATTTTTTTATTATTTTTTTTATTTATTTTTTTATCCGGAGGGGTGACAAAGTGATAATCGATATGGGCTGCATTCTTATTGCCATGGTAACCAATTGTTATGGAGTACTGTATTTAAAATGTGCATTTTCCTTCATTGAGGACATGTTTCTTAAAGGAAAAAGTGCTCTCGAATTCACTTTACATGTATATGTATGCTTTAATGTGTTTCTGAAGGCTGTTTAAAAAAAAAATGTGTATATATATATATCACAAGTTTTTAAGGTCAACTAATTGCAACCCACTTGTGTGTGTGTGTGTATGTATGTATGTGTGTGTGTATATATATATATATATATATATATATATATATATATATATATATATATATATATATATATATATATATATATATCCTTCATTCATTATCTTCCTCTTTATCCTCTATTTGGGGGCATGGGGGGGGTTCCCCATGCCCATCCAGTGGAGAACGTTTCGGGCGCTGGGCAGATACACCCAGAACAGGGCGCCAATCTATTGCTGGGCACACAGTCACTCACGCATACACACTCTATATGGGGCAATTTGTAGAATTCACTTGACCTTGATCCATGTTTTTGGACTGTGGGAGGAAACCGGAGAACCCGGAGGAAACCCACGCGGACACGGGGAGAACATGGAAACTCCACCCAGATGGAGATTCGAACCGGGAATCCCTAGTGCTGAGAGGAGAACATGCTAAGCCACCATGCCACCCTTTTTTATTTATTTATTTATATATATATATATATATATATATATATATATATATATATATATATATATATATATATATATATATATATATATGTAATTTTTAAAAAAATATTTTTTGTACATAAAAATGGGTTGCAATTTATTGCCCTTAAAAACTTGTGGGTCCTTCGCTGAGACCCGTTGAGAACCCCTTCTATATATTGTTTCTGTATAAATGTATTTTCTCGTTCGACTTTGGTCCAAGTACCCAACTTCTTCCTCTCTCAGTGAGTCTGAATCCCGCATGGAATGAGCTGGTGGCCCGGCGGCCCCCGTCTGGTCTGATCTCGGGGCCTCTGCTGTTCTCCGTGCTCGCTCAGATCGTCATCTGTCTGGGTTTCCAGACTCTGGCTTTCGTGCTGGTGCGTAACCAGAGCTGGTTTGAGATCTGGACGCCGATGTCGGAGTGAGTGCTCGCCCCCGTTGATGTAGAGTCACAGAGTGATCAGTCAACTCACGGCTGCTCACGCAATGTTTTTCAATGTCTTTCAATGTTTTTCAGCGCATGCAACACCTCGTCCCATCTCAACCTGACGGTGAACTCCACCCACGTCGACGAGCACAACATCATGAACTACCAGAACACCACCCTATTTTATGTGTCCTCCTTTCAGTACCTCATCGTTGCAGTTGTTTTCTCTAAAGGCAAACCCTTCCGCCAGCCCAGTTATAAAAACTGTAAGTAATCATGCTCTTGTGGGAAAATTTATCAGCCTGAACTTTAACGAGTTTATGGGTGTGGTCTACCTGAAATGTCGTGGGTCCAATTTTAATGCATTCTGTTATGAGCCACCACACGGCATAAAGTCATTTTCACCGCATATCCAAATAAGACCCCCTGAAGTCCTCCATGTCCATCTATAGCAATACAATAGTGGTACATACATACAATATGTACAAATGGCAGGGGACTGGATCACCACACAATTGGTGAATGTCACTTACTCCCCCTCCACATGTACGTATCGTATAAATGACACCTGGACTGACATAATAATCATGGAACACACCCTACGATCACGTCGGGGTCACCAAATGTGGGTAAATCTACCCGCGCGTTCGTTTGAAAAAGAGGAGATCACACTAACAGTTCTGAATGAAGAAATAACATTTATTAATACAACAGAAATCTGGGAAGAAGAGTGCAGTCAACAACTCGTGTATGATCTGCCTGTTCTCCGACCTCTGACTCTGACTCCATCCTCATATACTCATCTGCACAGGCCCCCACGTTTGCTGCTCTTCCATCTCAGATTGATCACCTGTGGGCCACCCCGCCCAAGCAGAAGTTATTCTGCTTAGTGTAACATAATGATACTACTTGTTATCAGAACGTTTGTAGTCAACCAACCCGTATAACACTACTCCCTGCCGGTGAATCCCTTCTGTACATCCTGACCTTGAGACAGAGATACATTCTCACATGGGTCTGATTAGAGAACAACACTGCCATAGCTTATTAAAAGTATGAGAACGTAATCAATATTAATTCCTGAAATAAATGAATAATGCTTTGATCTGTATTTACTACTTGTAAATATGAAATGCTTAATAATGCTCATTTTCCCCTTCAACTCCCATCACATTCAGCGGTGGATAAATACCTTCAGAACCTCATACATTTTCTTCTATATACATGTTCCTCCTGTAAATCACTGAATCTTCTTAATCACATGTTGTTTAAGAGTCATTATACTATAGTATTGTTATATACAACCTTATTGCTTGTATATAATCTGTCAGACCTGGATGAGGTCATCACACTTTGTAGTTTGTTTTTCCACGTCATAGAAATTATATTATCCATCCATCCATTATCTCCCACTTTATCCTCTATTAGGGTCGCGGGGGGGGTTCCCCATGCCCATCCAGGGGAGAACGCCCCGGGCGCCAGGCAGACACACCCAGGACAGGACGCCAGTCCATCGCTGGGCACACATTCACACAGACACACTCTATATGGGGCAATTTGGAGAACTCAATTGACTTGAACTATGTTTTTGGACTGTGGGAGGAAACTAGAGAACCTGGAGGAAACCCACGGGGACACGGGGAGAACATGGAAACTCCACCCAGATTGGGATTCGAACCGGGAATCCCTAGTGCTGAGAGGAGAACGTGCTAACCACTAAGTCACCGTGCCGCCCAAATTATATTATAATTTAGTATTTAAATTAGTAATGTTGCTGTAAGAAACCCTACTTAAACACAGCGTGCTAAATATGGACATGGCTTTCAACACCAACCACATGATGACACAATAGATTATAAATAAATATGTGATGAAGCAAAGAAAAGACTCTAACACAAGGGAGAAAATTCTAATTCTTGTGTTTTTTTTTTATATATTTTTTTAAAAATCCCGCATCACTCTATGCCTGTGTGACCGTTTGCAGGGCCCTTCGTGCTGTCGGTACTCGGCCTCTACTCGTTCCTGTTCTGCATCATGCTGTACCCCGTCCCTGCTATTGATGACTTTTTAATGGTATGAGATGTTGACAGTTCTTAATGATTTATTAATTGTAATATTCATAAGTATGGTCATTATAAGTTCAAGTTATTTATTTATAGGGGTGTCTTCAACTAAGGATTTTCATAGTCGAATCTGATTCGTCAGATTTTCCCTATAGTCGACTGATAGTCGAATCAGTTAAAATTTCACCACAAGATGGCGATATAAGCGTGGTTTTTAAAAAAGATTTTTTAAAATATATTTTACCTGTTTTTTTAACAAAAGAAAACCTTTTTTTGTTTGTTTTTCTTTTTTTTTCTAGAAATTAGGATGATTTTATTTGACAAAAGGCTATATATAAAGTGAAAACAAAGACATTTCATGTAAAAACTAATGCTTAGCAGCAGCCATGTGCACCTCCATGTGGTCAAAATGGTACATTCGACTATGAGGTTCATAGTCGACTACGGTTCTCCGAATCGAATCGTCGAATCAGCGAACATTGCAGCTCACCCCTAGTTGTGACACTCGTTAACCGTGCGCGATGTCGTCTTTTCCAGATCGTATGTGTTCCATTCAGTTGGAGAATCACTCTACTGATTATGGTGGTGATCAATGCTGTTGTCTCCTTCTCTGTGGAGGTAAGCTGGATAACATTCTGCTCATACCAGGCCCCCCGAGGTCCGTTCACGATGGACAGATGTATCTTTTAATAGTGCACACGCTTTCCGATGTTGTCCATCAGAAGTAATGACGTTTATCTGCTGCAGCTGAATGTTTTCAGTATAACTGTATGGAGAAGTGTATAGCTGTAATGATTCTCAGTTGTGTCGGGTGCATATGCAGCAATGCGCTGCCTATTGCATGTAGCAGGTGAGGGTGTGGCTTGGTGTTGGAGGCTGTCGATTGATTGGCTGATTTATCAGGCTTTGGAAGTTGCAGGTGGTTTATAAAGCTTTGCATCGTTGTCTTGGCCCACTGCCTTTGCACTTGGTACTCGAGCCTGGCCCTCACCTGCTACGGTGCATATGCAGCCTGTTTTGTTTGTCATTGTTTTGGAAAGACCAAAAAAAAAAGGGTCATTGTGATCATGTCCACCTCCATACTACTTTGATTGCCTTCAAATTCCGTAAAGCTAAAGCTTTGAAATCCTCATCTAGAGTCCTGCACATCAAATCAGCTCTACACCTCCTCTGTAGTGACAATTCCTATAGACTCGCCCGTCTAGAACCTTCTTAGCTGATGATTTGCTTCTTCCACTGCCTTCAAAAGCACTTTATTTAGTCCAATCATCACCCCACGAGCCCTCCTCCCTCCCAAATCAGAGAACCACACTCAGTGATGCCGTCTTGTGGCCCGTCAAACCTCTTTTCTCTCGGTCGGCGCTAACCCACGGACGTATCTATCCACCCCACCCCATCCCCCCTCCGAGTAGGTGTCACTTTAGCCGAGCGAGAAGTGCTGAAGTAATTGAACTCTTATGAAAGCGATGTGATCAGTAGCTCTCTTCATTCTTTCCGCCCCCCCCTCTCCCTGCGATATTCCATAGACCATCGTCCTTGACGTCGTCTTATGGAAGCTTGTGTTCAGCCGAGATAAGCAGGGCAGCTATGATGTCCTACCTGCCACTCCGCCATCACAGGTTGGGAACTCTGACACTTCTGTTCACCGTTTTTTCGCCTCTCTTTCTCTCTCTCTCTCTCTCTCTCTCTCTCTCTTCACACTGTGGCCCTGTTGACTAATGCATGCACAAATGATTCCTCTGAACACTCCTCTGGCGCCCTCTCCTGGGCTTTTTTTCTGATTATGGAGGTTGCCATTATTCTAACTCTCCTCTTTTCCCTGTGCAGCTGGTGTCGTTAGCCCTGCATGCATCTCAGACGCTTTTCATATTAGACTTTAATATGGAGGGGCAAACCCCGGTGTGGGTTTAATCTTACACCGGAGCTTAAGGGAACCCAGTTTAAAGGGGCTTTGTTTCTGTTGTGTACACGGATCAGTACTGAATTGGAGTTGGTGACTTGGTTTCGTTTACATGTGCCCTAGATTAAGTTCTCTAGTAGAACATAAGCTCACCTGTTTTGTCTACAGTTCCAGAAGAGCATCATTGGTTCTGCTCTCTTAATGGAGAAGTGGACTTTTAGTTTTGTCACTAATTTATAATAAATCGATGAATCAAAGAGCGCCTGTCAAAAGTTTGGACACGCCCCCTTTTTTGCTCCACTTCTTCTCCATGTTCTCATTTCCATTTACAGTAAAGATGGACTTTGTAGTTCTCCAATTCCAGACTGTAGTTCATCTGTTTGTGTTCTACAGTACATACTGTATACGTCCCCTTTATATGTTCTAATAGTCAGAACCCCAATAGTACCACCACAGAGCAGGGATTATTTGGTTGGTGCATTATTCCTATCCCAGCAGTGTCACTGAAGTGGAGAAATGAAACTACAACCCCCCCCTCACCACATCAGTGTCACTGCAGAACTGACAATAAACAATCCACCACCCAAATGATACCTGTTCTGTGATGCTCCTGACCAACAGAGAACAGAGAACCAACAGGGGACTAACAAACACCAGAACACAGATGGACTACAGTCTGGAATAATAAAACTACAAAGTCCATCTATATGATAAGTGGAGGAAATATAGAATGGAGTAGGGAACAGTTTGGGGAAGGTCTTCGGTGTTCAAAGCAACCCTGTGGAATGAACTAGAATGACGATTGTGAGCCAGATGCTCTCACCTGACATCAGTGTCTGACTCCGAAATGCTGTTCAAACAACAGTAAACAAATGGACCAAAGTCCGATACAGACAAACTTCAGATCTCATCCATTAGTCACATACACAAGTTTATTTTCACTGGCAAGTCAAACCTTGCCGTCCTTGGCGCGGAGTGACTCTCAGGTCCACTTGGCTCACCCCTGAAGGTCATTTAAGTTAATCTTATGTAATCTCATCAGCAACAACAAACATCTCCCTGTGTAGCTGGTACCCCATGCTGCATTAAAAAAAAATCCTTTTTTTTTTTAACGTCTAAAAGATCTTTAAAAAAAGCAAAGCCAGCATTTAAAGTTGTTGCCATACGTATGAAATCATTTATTAAACTTGCCTCCGTATTTACGGAAAGTATTTTAAATAAAATTATTACTTGAGCACATTTATGTGA
Organism: Corydoras sp. C115; assembly: GCA_019802505.1. Classification (NCBI taxonomy): domain Eukaryota; kingdom Metazoa; phylum Chordata; class Actinopteri; order Siluriformes; family Callichthyidae; genus Corydoras; species Corydoras sp. C115. The sequence goes on from JAFMOC010000422.1 coordinate 171,481, forward strand.
ACCACTTATTAAAATGGACGCGGCCAAATTATTAGGTTCAACTCCATGTCAATTGTATCAGCTCCACTTACTATAAAGATGCACTTTGTAGTCCTACAGGTACAGACTGTCGTCCTTTTGTATTTTTTTATTTATTATTATTATTTTTATTTTTATTTATTTAATACACCGTCTGAATTCTGTTCTTTGATGATTAGGATCATTATAAGTGTGTTAGTGTGGTGCACCTGTATAAGTTGATCAGACACAGCAGTCTCACCGCTAGACCGTAAGTATCCAGCATCCTGCACCCAGGGTCCTGTGATGGCTGATGGATTAGAGAATGAAGAACACAAACGGTTCAGCGACGAGCTGCTACTACAAGGTGAAGCAATAAGGTAGAAGGTGTTGAAAACTCAACTGCACTGCAGTGTCTGATCCATATGTAGACGTGCATCATGATAACACACCACCCCCGTCGTGTCAGTGTCACCGCAGTACCTGTATTACACAAATGCAGCTCTATGGTGGGTGGAGGTAAGAACATGGAGAGTAGGTGTATGTGGCTTATAAATTCGTTTATGTATCCCCCTTTTTGTGGACGCACCAGTAACTAAGCACTGAAATACTCGGAAGTCGAATCTTGCTGCATCATCGTGCATGTAAACGCTCTCAGGGTCACTAACTCGGTCAATATTGATCCGTCTGTTTTAACACGGTAAAGTTATTTGCTGGTAAATTTTGAGCGTTTCACAACCCAACCTCTGAAAACCTGGTTTCTGGAGAAATGGCTGAAAATGTGTCCTATGCTCTTTTTTTTTTTTTTTTTTTTTTTTTTTTTTGCGGTGTGTGTGTGTGTGTGTTATGTTTGTGTATGTGTGCAGGAAGGAATAGAGTTGTGGGCCTCCAAGTTTTTCACATGGGTCTGTTGCCGACAGAAGAGCGTCCCCAAAGCCCGCTACATGCACCTCGCCCAGGAGCTGCGCGTGGACCCGGACTGGCCCCCCAAACCCAAAACCACCACCGAAGCCAAAACGCTTCCCGCTCAGCCGGAAAACGGCTCGTACCAGATCATATCCGTTTCCTAGCACCCCCCCACCCCACAGACGCGCTCGCTTTCTAGCAGGGTCGAGGAGAACCATGTTTCCAGACGCCAGGACATTTTCATAGAAGCTGCTCAGATGGCTTGTCTCTCTGCCAGTACACGTAGCCAGAGCCTTACGGTATCAGCGTTCCGTTTGCTGCTTTAATTTTTCTAAACGGGCCGAAAACGCGGGCTGGGAACTGCAGCCCTTGCGCTCGGGGGGAGGGGGGGGTAGGTCTCTGTGACGTGTAACAGAACTTACAGTATCAACAGTAATATTCACACTGTTGCTATTATTTCAAGGACTTGGAATCCTGAAATGGAAGGAAGTCCGGACTGTTCCATGCAGTTGGATGAGCATGTCAAACCCCCGAGGAGCATCGCCACTCTGCATGTGGATTGAACCGGGAACAGCCACAGCGTACAGTATTTACAGCCAGTCAGATTGTTTTTTTTCTTTAGACATACAATCCGTTGCTCAATTCTATTTCTTCCTATGGAAGGACCGAGTTTGCTGCATCACATGTACTTGAGCTCGAATGAACCTCGTGAAGGTTGTTGGGTGGCTGCACTTAGCTTGAAACACCAGATGTGGTAGACGGCGTCTATAATTATGGCTTTTTATCATCTAACAAGCCCTTAACTGAGTTGAGTAACAGATTCGACCTTGGTTTAGGCGTCAGCTGTCAAGAGTTACTAAAGTTAAATCAAAAGCTCCACGTTAAACACTTAAGTGAGCAGGTCTTGCAAGAGTTAAACACCCATTAATGTTTGTGTTTTTTGTTTTTCTTTTTTTTTTTTCTCCAGATTGTTTAATCCAGGATGTGAGGGAAGCATTGGGAATGTAGGTGATGGTCATTTGAATAACACTTTCTATGTATCCGGTATTCATAAGGCATTATAAACACATTCATGATGCTTAATTAATAAATTAGTCCTGTTTACTAACGCCTGTCATAAGCTTCTGTAAATGCACGAAAATGTTTCATAATAATGTGTTATAAGAAAATGTCACAAGGCTCCTCATGAACTCATGAAAATGTATTTTTTAACGGTTTATTAATGTTCGTCATAAAGCTTTATTATGTGTGTGCATTTACAGAAGCTTCTGATAAGTGTTATAACATTAGGAATAATTTATAAACCTTAATATGTGTTTATAATGCATCATGAATACCGGTTTTATAGAAAGTGTTACTATAATTAGTTCTTGCAATGTTAACACGACAAACAATTGCACCCACAATGAATTAAAACTTGGTTTGCACACACTGCACTACCCGTATTTGGCACCAGGGGCACTCTTCATTTTACATTAATCATACTTCATATTACATTAATCAAGCTGAAAAGTGTAGAATTAGAGCTGAAACATCCATTGCATCATTCGGGACAATAAAATGTTTATTTATTGATTTCGTAAAAGACGTAGAGAATCACTGTGCTTTTAAAGACTTGACACACTTAGCGACTGTGGAGGGCAAATCCAGGCAGGTGGCATTGACCACAGCTCAACACAGTACCATGTTAGGGTTCCAGCTCTTCAGTGATTGGTCCTTCAACCGTAACATTTCAATATATTGCAGGTCCATTGCGAATGCGTACAGTGGAAGTGATGGGGTTTTGAAATCTCAGCCTTTCTATTGGCTGCTCGAACGTGTCAGTGTTACCGCGGGTCCGTTAGCCACGTTTTCCCCTGTCCACTGGAGGTTTTTATTTTTAAATAACAACCGAGGGGTTTGTTTAGTGTTCAGCATTAGGTAATAAAAAGGTAAGGTAAGTTATAGTTAGTAATCCCGTGTTTACCCGGTCACCTGTATAAAAGTCGATGCTGGTTCATGACCCGAGCGAGGGTGTGGGGTTTGTGATGTTTTAAAGAAGGTTCACAAGTGAGGCTCCTCCTAATATATGGTGCTTTGGCCGAACAGAGGTGTAGCTTTAAACCTCATAGCTACAATACATGAGGTTTGGAACCTCAGCTGACCCTCTACTTTTGCTTAAAATGAATTGTTGTCTCCTGCATGTTTCAGATTTGCCAGTGGATGCTTTTGGACCAAGAAGTTCTAAACCCCTCATTTGAGAGGATCTCCACATTTCCCCTAGTGTTATAAAACTGTTTGCCTTACTGAGTCGGTTACTCAAGCTGCTGGCGGTTCGTATTGCGTCAACATCTCGAGTTCGTCATCCCTAACTGTCCCACTACATTGTGTAGATTTGAACAGAAAATGCTCTGAATTCTACAAAAACATAGTTTACATGGTTGACATTGGGCCCAGTGGTTTGCACTCCGTCTGCATGTCCTCCCCGTGCCTGGGTTAATTCCGAGAGGATTCCAGCTTTGGATTCCCACATTCCAAAGACGTGGAGATAAAAAAAAAAATGCACCATGTCATGGCCATTGACTCTTGGCTATTGTCTTGACATTAGATTTCTTATTATGGTCAGTGTTGAGTGCATCAGAGTTCCATTTGGACCAATCACTGTACACCTACATCACTCTTGCCACTCGAGTTGGAGCAGACCATTTCGCATGCTACGAAAAAAAATGTTCCGCTGGTCCCAAAGAACCTTATGTTGTGGGAACATGTACCATGTGCAACTCCACTACAGAGCATTCATTAGTTGTCTGTTTTTTTTTTTTTTCCTCGCTCTCCACACTGAGCTCCTGGTTAATTACACTGACTGAACAGCAGTGGCTGCCGTAACGAGGCTTAATTATGACGCGTTGGATTGTAATGATTTGTTTGGCTTTGGTCAGTACGTTTAATAAGAATAGGGTGGTGGACTCTGTTTGCACTGGAGGTTGGTTTGTGCGTTGGGTGCAAAAGAAGTGATGCTATTCAATAAAAAAAATACATGGAAGGAACCTGAATGAGCTGAACCTGTGAAGGCGGATCCTAAAAGCCGTCTCTGAGTTTAGTGATGCTGATAGTTCACGGTGGACTGCAGCGCGTACCCCTCCACCTCTGTAGAACTCTGTGAGATGGTTGTTGATGCTCGTTTCAGCTCGGCTGTCTGGTTCTTGCTTCTCTCTGAATAAGGGCTGTAGCTTTAGAGACTCTCTCTTTATTTTTGGTACTTTTTGAATTTTGCATAAACATGACTGTATGTATATAATGTTTGCATCCGATCGCCAAGTCTGTCTGTCTTCTGGTGTGTAGGGCATTGCTGCCGAAACTGATCGATTTGCTATTTATTGGATCGCCTGTAAACGAATGAAATAGCGCTTAATGTGCGTACGGCCACATTTTATGTTTGGCATGTCGCTAGGACCCTAAAACAAAGAGTATAGGTATGTATGTGATTCCACTGGATCTGGACTCTGATCAGAACAACTGTTTGTGTGTGTGATTTGGCCTCGATCCACATACACTCCTCTATTATTTCAGCTTTTTTTTTTTTATATCTATTTATTTCTTTTTTTTTTTTTTGAGGACCTATTTGGGATTTCACACCAATAATACTAGCAGCAGAATGTAAGGTACATCAGTAAAAACATTGGACATGTGGTTTTTTTTTTTTTTTAATACTCTCACATCCCTTGGCCCTTGCTTTCCAGGTCACGTGAGGTCAAGAGGAACCAAGAAATTAAAAACAAATCACTTTTTAGAATGAAAGTAATGTTTAACAGCGCTGAGCTTTAGTTTAAATCATTAGAAAGCTTTTCTTTTGATTTGTTTGAGTTGTAACGGCCAGTATGTAAATTCAAAGACCAAAATATATATATATATTTTTGAATAATACATTTTAATTATCCTGAAACGAAACGTGTGGTCAGGAAATAAGCAAGAATTCACCATCTACAGTACCAGTCAGATGTTTGGACACACCCTTTTTTGCTCCACTTATTGTCCATGTTCTCAGATGCACTTCTTGTAAAGATGGACTTTGTAGTTCTCCAATTCCAGACTGTAGTCCATCTGTTTGTGTTCTACAGTACATACTGTGTACGTCCCCTTTACGCTGTTCTAATGGTCAGAACCCCAATAGTACCACCACAGAGCAGGGGTTATTGGGTGGGTGTATTAGTCCTATCCCAGCAGTGTCACTAAGAAATGAAACTACAAACCCCCACCACCACCACCACATCAGTGTCACTGCAGAACTGACAATAAACAATCCACCACCCAAATGATACCTGTTCTGTGATGCTCCTGACCAACAGAGAACCAACAAGGGACTAACAAACATCAGAACACAGATGGACTATGATTTATCTTTATGATAAGTGGAGGAAATACAGAGTATAGCAGGAAGAGATGTGAGAACAGTTTGGGGAAGGTCCTCGGTGTTCAAAGCAACCCTGTGGGATGAACTAGAATGACGATTGTGAGCCAGATGCTCTCACCTGACATCAGTGTCTGACTCTGAAATGCTGTTCTTGCTTTATATTCACAATCCTGCATCGTTCAATCCGCCAACTGATTTAGGAAGCTTCACTGGTCCGTTCAGATATGCTTAATATTAATGTTCTACGTGTGATTTATTTATTGTCTGATTGGTTTCATGGTCAAGTGGTTTCAGTTTCTTCAGGGAAAAAAAAAAAAGTATAATGAATAAAATAAATTGATCACTAGGCGGGTGAAGTGAAACTGGCTGGCTCTCTGGGCGCCATCAAAGTCTTCGATCAAATGTTCTAGCATGTTCTCCCCATACAGTTTGAACTAGTTGTGTAGAAACATTTGAATGGCACCTTTAAACCACATGCGATTGAGTTTCTATTTATTGTTTGCATTGTAAATTCTGTCTGATTGTAAATTTCCTGATTTTTTTTGTTTTGTTTTGTTTTTCTTTTCTTTTTGGGTTTTTTTTTTTTTTCCCTTTTTGAAATAAATAATTTAAAAGAAGAAGTTTATTGGTGATGTTTGTCATTTATCTTCCTTTGGTGCCTCATCTAGATTTGAATGTTTCCTGAGGTTCTTATCAGGTTATCATTGATCAGAAACTTTATTTATTTTTCATTCATTCATTCATTATCTTCCGCTTTATCCTCTATTAGGGTCGCTGTGGGGTTCCCCATACCGATGCAGGGGAGAACGTTTGGGGCGCTGGGCAGATACACCCAGGACAGAGCGCCAATCTATCGCTGGGCACACATTCACTCACACACACACACACACACTATATGGGGCAATTTGGAGAACTCAATTGACTTGATCCATGTTTTTGGACTGTGGGAGGAACCCGGAGGAAACCCACGCGGACACGGGAAGAACATAGAAACTCCACCCAGATGGGGATTCGAACCGGGAATCCCTAGTGCTGAGAGGACAACATGCTAAACCACTAAGCTACCATGCCACCATTTTTTTATTTTAATTTTTTTTTTGTGTAACGTGAGTTACATTTTACACTTCATAAGATTGCCCTCGGCGGCACGGTGGCTTAGTGGTCAGCACGTTCTCCTCTCAGCGCTAGGGATTCCTGGTTCGAATCCCCATCTGGGTGGAGTTTCCATGTTCTCCCGTGTCCGCATGGGTTTCCTCCGGGTTCTCCGGTTTCCACCCACAGTCCAAAAACATGGATCAAGGTCAATTGAATTCTCAAAAAAATTGCCCCATATAGAGTGTGTGTGTGTGTGTGAGTGTGTGCCCAGAGATGGATTGGCGTCCTGTCCTGGGTCCATCTGCCCAGCGCCCGAGACGTTCTCCCCTGGATGGGAATGGGGAACCCCACCGCGACCCTAATAGAGGATAAAGTGGGAGATAATGAATGAATGAATATTATTATCCACCCCCCCCCACACACACACAATCCGTAAATATGGATTTGAGGTGAGTTGGCTGCTCCTCTCTAAACTGTCCTTATACCGTGTTGGTGTTTGTGAGTGAGTCTGTGCCCCGTCCTGAGTGCCCAGCACCCGAAATGTTCTCCCCGAGCTGGGCAGGGGGAACCCTGTGACCCTTGCAGTGGATAAAGCTGAAGATGAGATGAGTAGGTGGAGCTGAAATACTGGACAGAGCACAGAAACATGGATGTGTACATGTGAGTCCCTGCATCTGATCACTGCCGTAATGTTTCAATGCACAGAAAGCTCGGTCCTCTATCAGTTGTTTGTTCTCCACAGATCCTGGCAGGTCTCCACACTTTGCTCTGCTGCGTCCGAAGTCCGCTGTGAGGACATCATCAATGAAATGAAGCTTATTATGTTTCTTACATAACCTCTGAAACATTAGCTCATGTGGCTGTAAGTTATCTTGTGATTCTGTTCCGTTTATTTGGTTTTATTTGTAAATGATAAAAGGTGGCTTAGTGTTTAGCACGTTCTCCTCTCAGCGCTTGGGATTCCCGGTTCGAATCCCCATCTGGGTGGAGTTTCCATGTTCTCCCCGTGTCCGCGTGGGTTTCCTCCGGGTTCTCCGGTTTCCTCCCACAGTCCAAAAGCATGGATCAAGTCAATTGAGGTCTCCAGATTGCCCCATATAGAGTGTGTCTGTGTGAGTGAGTGTGTGCCCAGCGATGGATTGGCGTCCCGTCCTGGGTGTATCTGCCCAGCGCCCGAAACGTTCTCCCCTGGATGGGCATGGGGAACCCCACCACGACCCTAATAGAGGATAAAACGGGAGATAATGAATAAATGAATGAGTGAATGATAAAAGGCGGCTTAGTGGTTTAGCATGTTCTCCTCTCAGCGCTAGGGATTCCCGGTTCGAATCCCAATCTGGGTGGAGTTTCCATGTTCTCCCCGTGTCCGCATGGGTTTCCTCCGGGTTCTCCGGTTTCCTCCCACAGTCCAAAAACATGGATCAAGGTCAATTGAGTTCTCCAAATTGCCCCATATAGAGTGGTGTTGTGTGAGTGAGTGTGTGCCCAGCGATAGATTGGCGTTGACAGCGTCCTGTCCTGGTTGTATCTGCCCAGCGCCCGAAACGTTCTCCCCTGGATGCCCCCCCCCCCGCGACCCTAATAGAGGATAAAGCAGAAGATAATGAATGAGTGAATGAATATAAATGATAAAAGCATTTTTCTAGTAGAAGCGTGCGTTGGCAGTAAAGCTAAAATGTGATTGGCCAGACAAAAAAAAAAAAAAAAACTAATTTAACCAGAGCATTAAGCATCTCTCTTCTTTTTTTTAAATATTCAAAAAAGCTTTTTAGACCCTCTTTTCTCACCCCACTCTTTCTTTCTGTGATTCTCCATCCATTATCTTCAGCTTTATCCTATATTAGCGTCGTGGGGGGGGGGGGTTCCCCATCCAGAGGAGAACGTTTTGGGCGCTGGGCAGATACACCCAGGACAGGGCGCCAATCCATCACTGGGCACACACTCACTCACACAAATGCACTCTATATGGGGCAATTTGGAGGATTCAATTGACCTTGATCATGGTTTTTGGACTGTGGGAGGAAACCAGAGAACCCAGAGGAAACCCACGCGGACATGGGGAGAACGTGAGAACTCCACCCAGATTGGGGTTCGAACCGGGTATCTCTAGTGCTGAGAGGAGAACACGTGGACCTTTGACACATCAGAACTTTTTGTGCTTGCAGAACCAACCTAATGATGAATTGACATTTAAATCATCTGCTCTTAGCTATTTTCAAACAAATGATTGTGCGTCTTTGCAGGTGACATCTCCACTGATGGGATCTCTGACCGCGAGCCGAGAAGCTTTTAAATAACAGCTGTGATGTAATCTGCTGTAACACAATAACAAATAACGTTATCACTAACTAATCCCTGCAGACGGTCTCATCATTAATTTACATGTCACTGCCACGTTTTTGGTGTTTTCTTTTATTTATTTATAATTTTTTTTTGCTTCTTTTTTTTTTTTTTTTTTTTTTTTTTTACAAAAAGAAAATACAAAACACCACACTTCCACGTGACATAAATGTTTCCTCTGTGCACAGCAGTACTAAACCATTTACAAGAAAAAAAAAAAAAAAAAAATATATATATATATATATATTCATTCATTATCTCCCGCTTTATCCTCTATTAGGGTCACGGTGGGGTTCCCCATGCCCATCCAGGGGAGAACGTTTTTGGTGCTGGGCAGATACACCCAGGACAGGGCGCCAATCTATCACTGGGCACACACTCACTCACACAGACACACTCTATATGGGGCAATTTGGAGAATTCAATTGACTTGATCCATGTTTTTGGACTGTGGGAGGAAACCGGAGAACCCGGAGGAAACCCACGCAGACACAGGGAGAACATGGAAACTCCACCCAGATGGGCATTTGAACCAGGAATCCCTAGTGCTGAAAGGCGAACGTGCTAACCACTAAGCCACCGTGCCGCCATATATATATATATATATATATATATATATATATATAATATATATATATATATATATATATATATATTTTTTTTTTTATTTTTTTTTTTTTATTTTTTTTTTCCATTTTACAAAGAGCTGACAAATATATTATTATAAGATAAAGTACTACTTGTAATCGATAGATTGGATGTATCTATAACTTTTTCCCAATTACTGTCTCTTCTGCTGCTGAGAAATGTGAATTTCCCTCATTGTGGGACAAATAAAGGATTATTCTGATCTGATCTTAAATCATTTACAATGCAAAATGTATTTTCCTATTTTAAGACATATAAAAATATATGTTTACTCACTTTATTGCCAGAATCAATTTTACTTCATGTTTTTTTTTTTCTCTCTTGTGTTTAATTGTCTTATTTTCTGACATGCTTTTTTTGCAGTATGCCCACCAATCACTGGTGCTGCTGCTCGAGCCACAGAGAGGTGGTGAGACGTCTTGAGATGCTTCTTGGTGGATTTCTGCAGGCTCCTCATGGGTACGTATGTCAAATGTGATGATCAAATGATGTGGGTTTATATAGATATCACACACACACACACACACACACACACACACACACACACACACACACACACTGGCTTCTGCCCTTATTTACAAGATCAGTCTGTATGTACAGGAGAGGAAGCGTTGTACGCAAATGTCCCACCGCTTGACATCAGAGTGTTTAAGATGAACTGTTTCTGCCGAAATAGAATGTGTTGTGTCCCTATATAATACATCCTGTTCTCATTTTGTAGACATTAACCAGTTATAGCTGCATTATTCCACGTCCAACCTTTGATCAGAGACTCTGTAAGAAATTCTTTTGGATTCTTCAAGCTTGAGGGGTTTGAGACACTTTTGGACTTTGACATCAGTAGTATTTAGATTTAGTTCCAAGCAAAACAACTGCTCTCTCTCTCTTTCTCTCTCTCTCTTCACTGTGGTGCCCATGATATGAATCCATTGTACATTTTGATTTGTACATTTGACATTTTGAATGCCATGCAGGTTGGTGTAACCCAGTCATCCGACTGCTGTATGAACTCTGAGACACCGTGTACTGTACACAGATCCCAGATCCCAGCTCTGTGGTGGTACTATTGGGGTCCTCACCATTAGAACAGAGTAAAGGGGACGTACACAGTATGTACTGTAGAACCCAAACAGATGGACTACAATCTGCAAATAAAAAGAAGAGTATTATAAAGCACCCCAATGTCGAACGTCCAACAATTAGAGCAAGAAAAAGTCTCGTGGACCTTTGAGCTGAAAACCAGGGAGAGATTGCAATTTATCGATCCGTCCGCAAATGTTTCAGGGTCAAAATGCCTTTAAACCACGTTTGCTTTGTTCCTGATTACGGTGGTTTTGTAACATCTGCGAGGTCTAAACGGGTCGCCATTCGGGTACAGGTTACCCTGTTGCTTTGTGAACACTTGTCATGTTTATTATTTATACGTGAAGCGTCATAAAGAGTCACGATACACTAAAAAAATAAAACAACAGGTCTGGCCTTGACTTCAGGGTTGAGGAACATGGCACCTGAACAGCTCGTGGCAACAACAATGATGTAGCTGCTTTCATTTCATAGTACGACGTTTAGCAAACGCTTTAAACCAAAGAGATTTATGAGTTTCCCAACATCAGAACACGGGGTCAGTCATTTTTGAGGGTTAAGGGTTAAGGGTCAATGGACCTGAGGTCTGAATCCACAAACTTCAGATTGATAACCCAACACCCGAACCACTGAGCTATCCATCCATTATCTTCCACTATATCCTCTACTAGGGTTGCGGGGGGGGGGTTCCCCAGGGGAGAACGTTTTGGGCGCTGGGCAGATACACCAAGGACAGGGTGGCAATCTATCATTGGACACACTAATGCACACAGACACACTCTATATGGGGCAATCTGTAGAATTCAATTGACCTTGATCCGTGTTTTTGGACTGTGGGAGGAAACCGGAGAACCCGGAGGAAACCCACGTGGACACGGGGAGAACATGGAAACTCCACACAGATGGGGATTCGAACTGGGAATCCCCAGCACTGAGAGGCGGGTTTCCATGTTCTCCATGTGTCCGTGTGGGGTTTTCCCCCGGTTTCATCCCACAGTCTGACGTCCTGTGCTGGGTGTATCTGCCCAGTGTCCAAATGTTCTTCCGTGGATAGCCATGGGGAAGCCCCCCCCACCCCTGTGAGATTTGAATGTTCTATTCAGTTCACTTCATCTCATGGTTCTCAAAATTTCAACATGATGAAGGCAATCGGAACTAAATTGTCTCCATGACGATATCCACATCCACGGACAATTACCGTCCTGTTAAATATGACCGTTACTATTGTTTACCTTTCCCTGTGACTTCTCTCTAGTCTTCATATTGTACTATAAAGATGACCGGTCTACTATCTTCTATCTTCTCTTTATTTCCATATTCATTCATTCATTATCTCCCGCTTTATCCTCTATTAGGGTCGCGGTGGGGTTCCCCATGCCCATCCAGGGGAGAACGTTTCAGGCGCTGGGCAGAAACCCAGACAGGGCCCAACGCTGGGACACACTCTATATGGGGCGCCATTAATACTAGGGTCGCTGGGGCATGCCCACAGGGGAGAACGCCTCGGGCGCTCACCCAGGACAGGGCGCCAACACACACACTCACTCACACATACACACTCTATATGGGGCAGTTTTGAGAATTCAATTGACTTGATCCATGTTTTTGGACTGTGGGAGGAAAACGGAGAACCCGGAGGAAACCCACGTGGACACGGGGAGAACGTGAGAACTCCACCCAGATTGGGGTTCGAACCGGGAATCCCTAGCACTGAGAGGAGAACATGCTAACCACTAAGCCACCGTGCCTCTATTTCCATATTATTATTATTATTTTTTTTCTTTTCATTTTTTTGTTTATTATTTTATGTTACCGGTTACAGTACGCTTGTGTGTTGTCTTTATATTTATTTTTATTTATATTTAATTTTCATTATTTTATTTTTTTCTGTAATTATTACAATACCTCTAATTATTTGTTTATGTATATATGTCTTTAGTGTTGTGGTTTAATGTTAAAAAAACAATTTAAAAAAATATTTAAAAATAATAATAATAAATAAATATGACTGTTACTTTCCCACATGGTAAAGAAATTCGGGGAAAACTGGCGACCATGTAGCAAAGTGCATCTTTACATGTCAGCCGCTGTTACGTTCTCAGTGTGCGGTCAACCCTGCGCTGCTGTCGGGTGACTGTGTAAATATAAAGGGGGTTATCGATCGGCGGTTTAACAAACAAGCAAATTAACAGATCAATAAATAGCTTTGAACCAAAGCTTTTAATAAAGCACCATGTGACTCCTGCTGAGGACCAGCTGTTACCTGAGGGGTTCGGACTTTCCAAGGTGATCAATCGAAAGCTTTTAAGTAACTCTGACCCTCACGCCCTCACCCCCCATTTGTTTCCCTCATTGCCTTAAATGATGCACCGGTTATGCATAAATACAGCATGTAACATTTAGCTCCTACTATGTAGACTCCTCCCCCATCCTCTCCCACACACAATTAGGGGCGGGGATCTATGGGAGAGCTTTGATTGGTCATGCCAAATCTTTATATAGCAGCACCTGATGTCAGTCACTTTAGAACTGACAGATAACTTTTGCAAGGGAGCCTTGATTGAAGCATCTTCATTGAACATGAGTGGCTGTCCATTTCTGGCGAATCAGCTTAAGTGTGTATTCATTTTCCTTTTTTATTCGTTGATTTTTATTAAATGTGCATATAAGGACAGTGTTCAGTGATATTATGGTCTATTCCTCTGTTTTTTTGTTCCTCTGAGTAGTGTTAAGCTCAAGTCCTTGGATCTACAGCCGGATGAGGAGGATGGGGACGACAGCCAGAAAGGCATCAACAAAGCCTGCAAGGGTGGAATCGTGTATGGAGACTACCTGCAGGTGGGGCGTACTTTAAATATGGTCCCTCCTAATGTGTACTACATTTATAAAATATAAATATAATCTAGGGCCGGCACGGTGGCTTAGTGGTCGGCACGTTCGCCTCTCAGCGCTAGGGATTCCCGGTTCGAATCCCCATCTGGGTGGAGTTTCCGTGGTCTCCCCATGTCCATGTGGGTTTCCTCCAGGTTCAGTCCAAAAACATGGATCTAGTCAATTGAATTCTCCAAATTGCCCCATATAGAGTGTGTCTGTGTGAGTGAGTGAGTGTGTGCCCAGCGATGGATTGGCGCCCTGTCCTGGGTGTATCTGCCCAGCGCCCGAAACGTTCTCCCCTGGATGGGCATGGGGAACCCCACTGCGACCCTACTAGAGGATAAAGCGGGAGATAATGAATGAATGAATGAATGAAAATATAATCTATATGTTTTTTTATCTGGGCAGCACGGTGGCTTAGTGGTTAACACGTTCACCTCTCAGCGCAAGGGATTCCCGGTTCGAATCCCCATCTGGGTGGAGTTTCCATGTTCTCCCCGTGTCCGCCTGGGTTTCCTCCAGGTTCTCCGGTTTCCTCCCACAGTCCAAAAACATGGATCAAGTCAACTGAATTCTCCAAATTGCCCCATATAGAGTGTGTTTGAGTGTGTGAGTGTGTGCCCAGCGATGGATTGGTGCCCTGTCCTGGGTGTATCTGCCCAGCGCCCGAAACGTTCTCCCCTGGATGGGCATGGGGAACCCCGCCACAACCCTAATAGAGGATAAAGCGGGAGATAATGAATGGATGAAAATATAATCTATGTTTTTTTATTGCAGCTGAATAAAATCATCAACGCTCAGACTCTGCAGAGTGAACTGAGGGGCAACAAAATCCACGATGAGCACCTGTTTATTGTCGTCCACCAGTGTAATCCAGCCCTTTCATGACTGAAATCTCCATATTCATACGTATTCCGGTCATAACGAGTTGCTAATAACCCCTGATCCGTCTCCTCCGTTCCAGCTTACGAGCTGTGGTTCAAGCAGATCATGTGGGAGCTCGATTCGGTGCGAGAGCTCTTCATCCAAAAACACGTGAGTTCCTCATACAGTATAAACCACGGCTGTTTGACTGAAACCCGGCTTAAGAGCACTCAGAAACGATTTGCCTCCAGGTTCGAGATGAAAGGAACATGCTGAAGGTGGTGAGCCGCATCCACAGGATCACCATGATCTTCAAGCTGCTGGTGGATCAGTTTGCTGTGCTGGAGACCATGACCGCATTGGATTTCTTTGATTTCAGGTCAGCAGGGAACATTCAGCCTCAGCTCACCACGACTATTATTATTATTATTATTATTAATGTTATCATTATTATTCATTCATTCATTCATCCATCATCCATCCATCCATTATCTTCCGCTTTATCCTATATCAGGGTCGCGGGGGGGGTTCCCCATGCCCATCCAGGGAAGAACATCTCGGGCGCTGGGCAGATACACCCAGGACAGGGCGCCAATCTATCACTGGACACACACTCACTTACACAGACACACTCTATATGGGGCAATTTTGAGAATTCAATTGACTTGATCCATGTTTCTGGACTGTGGGAGGAAACCGGAGAACCCGGAGGAAACCCATGGAAGAACATGGAAACTCCACTCAGATGGGGATTCGAACCGGGAATCCCTAGTGCTGAGAGGAGAACGTGCTAACCACTAAGCCACCGTGCCGCCTGTCTGGGAAATTGAATTGATTTAATAGACCAGGAGTAGGAGCTAATAATGTGGCCCATGAGTGTAATTCGAGCAGCAGCAGCGCAGGGTTAACCCTTTAGGCTTTTGGTCGATAGTCCAAGTTCAGTCTGAGTTCAGGTGGTGTGATAAGTCCATATGGAATTCTCTGAAAGGCCGCTGGTCACTGTTTAAAGTGGACAGGTGTCGTTCTGTAGCGTGAACTCAGGTGAAGGGGAGGAGCTGAGTGATGTGATGTGAGGGGTTTGCTTTGTGTTCTAGGGATTATTTGTCATCAGCATCGGGGTTCCAGAGTCTTCAGTTCCGTCTACTGGAAAACAAAATCGGGGTTTCTGAGAATCTGAGAGTTCCCTATAACCGGCGACACTACAGAGACAAATTTCAGGGGCAGGACAGCGAAACGCTGCTTGAATCCGGGCTAGAACCGACACTGCTGCAGCTTGTGGAGGTAATAATAATGTCTACTTGTTAATTCTGTCTGAATAATATATCAGTGATTTTCTATTGAAGAATATATATATATATATATATATATATATATATATATATATATATATATATATATATATATATATATATATATATTCTCTACTACTTGGGGGGTTCCCCATGCCCATCCAGGGGAGAACGTTTTGGGCACTGGGCAGACACACCCAGGACAGGACGCCAATCTATCATGAGCACACTCAATCACACACAAACTCTATATGGGGCAATTTAGGGAACTCAATTGACCTTTCATTCATTATCGTCCGCTTTATCCTCTATTAGGGTCGCGGTGGTGTTCCCCATGCCCATCCAGGGGAGAGCGTTTCGGGCACTGGGCAGGTACACCCAGGACAGGGCGCCAACCTATCGCTGGGCACACACTCACTTACACAGACACGCACACACACACACTCTATATGGGGCAATTTGAAGAACTCAATTGACTTGTTCCATGTTTTTGGACTGTGGGAGGAAACCGGAGAACCCGGAGGAAACCCACGCGGACACGGGGAGAACATGGAAACTCCACCCAGATTGGGATTCGAACCGGGAATCCCTAGTGCTGAGAGGAGAACATGCCAACCACTAAGCCACCGTGTCACCTGTGTGTGTATATAATATATATATATATTGTATATCAGTGCATTTATGATGTTTAGAAATGGCTGGAGAGAACCCCGGGCCTTGAGAAGGAAGGCTTCAACTTTTGGGGAAATCTGCAGAGAAACATCGAGGCAGGTTTTAAGTTGGAGAAGCAGAAACTGGAGGTTGGTTCATAGAAGCTCACAGGTCGGTTTTTGCACCCCCTGAGTACTTTGACTTCACTGAGTCTCCATGTCTAACAGAAAATGCCCGATTCTGAGGTGAAGCAGGAGAAGATGGATGATCTGACCAAGCAGATGCACGTGTTCACCCTGCTGTTTGATGCCAAACATCACGAGTACCTCTTGAGTAAAGGTGAAAGCTGCTCACAAGCCTACATCTACAATACTGACCGTTACAGACTTATTATATTTGATTGTTTGCTTCACAGGTGAGCGTCGACTCTCCTACACGGCTCTCCAGGGTGCCTTGATGATTTACTTTTACAGGTTAGACATGACTGAGCGTTATAAACCCTAATAAACAATAAAATAATTAAGAAATTAAGTCCATCCTCAGGCTATAAGATTGAAATAAGGTCAATGAATGGGAAAGTGGGGCGGCACGGTGGCTTAGTGGTTAGCATGTTCTCCTCTCAGCGCTAGGGATTCCCGGTTCGAATCCCCATCTGGGTGGAGTTTCCATATTCTCCCCGTGTCCGCGTGGGTTTCCTCCGGGTTCTCCGCTTTCCTCCCACAGTCCAAAAACATGGATCAAGTTAATTGAGTTCTCCAAATTGCCCCATATAGAGTGTGTCTGTGTGAGTGAGTGTGTGCCCAGCGATGGATTGGCGCCCTGTCCTGGGTCTATCTGCCCAGCGCCCGAGACGTTCTCCCCTGGATGGGCATGGGGAACCCCACCGCAACCCTAATAGAGAATAAAGCGGGTGATGAATGAATGAATGAATGGGAAGAGCATATAGTACTGATGACGGAGACGTGTCTCTTTCAACATGCAAACTCAAACCCCTCATATGTACAAATTTATTTTACCATAAAGATGGACTTTGTAGTACTCCAATTCCAGACTGTAGTCCATCTGTTTGTGTTCTACAGTACATACTGTGTACGTCCCCTTTACTCTGTTCTAATGGTCAGAACCCCAATAGTACCACCACAGAGCAGGGGTTATTTGGTGGGTGCATTAGTCCTATCCCAGCAGTGTCACTGAGGTGGAGAAATGAAACTACAGCAGCACTGCTGCACTAACCCCCCCCCCCCACCCCCTTCCCACCACCACCACCACATCAGTGTCATTGCAGAACTGAAAATAAACAATCCACCACCCAAATGATACCTGTTCTGTTTCAGGGCACGGTAGCTCAGTGGTTAGGGGGGTAGCTCAATCTGAAGGTTGAGGGTTTAAATCCCAGGTCCACTGAAGTTACCAATGTGGGTCCTTGAGCAAGACCCTTAACCCTCATTGCCCCGGGGATGTTGTGATGAACCCTGTGCTCACCTTGTAAGTCTCTTTGGATCAAAGCGTCCAATAAATGACCCAATGTGACCCAATGTGTGAACAATCCACCACCCAAATGATTCCTGTTCTGTGATGCTCCTGACCAATAGAGAACAGAGCACCAACAGGGGACTAACAAACAACAGAACACAGATGGACTACAGTACATACTGTGCACGTCCCCTTTACTCTGTTCTAATGGTCAGAACTCCAATTGTACCACCACAGAGCATGGATTATTTGGTGGGTGCATTAGTCCTATCCCAGCAGTGTGACTGAGGTGGAGAAATGAAATTACAAACCCCCCCCCCCCACCACATCAGTGTCACTGCAGAACTGACAATAAACAATCCACCACCCAAATGATACCTGTTCTGTGATGCTCCTGACCAATAGAGAACAGAGAACCAACCGGGGACTAACAAACACCAGAACACAGATGGACTACAGTCTGGAATTGTAGAACTACAAAGTCCATCTATACATTTAGAAAATAAATTCAAACTATTGACTGACCCTGTGTTTGTTTCTCGCCGCTGTTTCAGGGAGGAGCCACGTTTTCAGGTGCCGTTCCAGCTCCTGACCTATCTGATGGAGGTTGATACACTGATGACCAAATGGAGATGTAAGTCTTTTTTTATGTGTGCAGGAAGAGAACCTACTTTTCTAAAACACCAGTCAGCTTTTAGTGTCTTTAGAACCTCTCACCGTGAGGTTTCTCCCCAGATAACCACGTGTGCCTGGTGCACAGGATGATCGGCAGTAAGATCGGCACAGGTGGCTCGTCAGGTTATCATTACCTGCGCTCGACTGTGAGGTGAGCCCCAAATCCCCAGATCACTTCTTTTATTTTAGTATTAACTCTGGATTTTCATTCAAACGTCATGTCCCGTTCCTCATGCTCTCGATCTTCTCGATCAGTGACCGCTACAAAGTGTTTGTGGATCTGTTCAACCTGGCGACGTTTCTGGTTCCACAAAGCTGGGTCCCCAAACTGAACCCGAGCATCTACAAGTTCCCTTACATAGCCGAGTGCGTGGACAGCTCGTACAACTCCAGCTGCTCCTGCAGCAGCGAGGAGGACTGACCGAACCCCAGAGCACCTCCCATGTTCAGATGCTTTGCTCGATTGGAAGTTGACTGCGATGTGCTGCCGGTGTTTTTATTTTATTTTATGTTATTATTTTTTTTAAGTTAACAAACACTAATCAGATCATTAAGCCTAATTATTAGAACTCTGTGAATCGGTTAGCTGAAAGTTGTATATATTATTTATTAGTTTGCATGTTATTAATTTAAAGCGACCTCATACTGCTGTCGTCCTCGCTATGCGAACATGTGAACAACTGAATGCAAATGCGTGATGCCAATCAACATGACATTATGTACAAAATGTATATACTTAAGATGAAGCACTGGTTTTGTACCATGATTCTATAAAGTAGACACTTTTAAGCAGTTATTGTGTCTTTCTCAGTCCTGTCCCATGTCGCTCGAACAGACGGAGGGGTGTTTATTTAGATAATAGATTATTTATCATTCATTGATTCATTATCTCCCGCTTTATCCTCTATTAGGGTCGCGGTGGGGTTCCCCATGCCCATCCAGGGGAGAACGTCTCGGGCGCTGGGCAGATACACCCAGGACAGGGCGCCAATCCATCGCTGGGCTAGATTATTTATACAGATGTTAATACATCACACAGAACCCAGAAATGGTCCAAAAGTCATTATGACCATGATTTCAGCAGTGAGTGCCTGCTGTCTGTCCATCCAGAGGTGCAGAACCCTTTTTGGGTGTGTGTCCAAATATCTGTTTGATCATCCATCCATCCATCCATTATCTCCCGCTTTATCCTCTATTAGGGTCGCGGTGGGGTTCCCCATGCCCATCCAGGGGAGAACGTTTTGGGCGCTGGGAAGATACACCCAGGACAGGGGGGCAATCCATTGCTGGGCACACACTCACTCACACAGACACACTCTATATGGGGCAATTTGGAGAACTCAATTGACCGTGATCCATGTTTTTGGACTGTGGGAGGAAACCAGAGAACCCGGAGGAAACACGGGGAGAACATGGAAACCACCCAGATCAGGATTTGAACCAGGAATTCCCCAGCACTGAGAGGAGAACATGCCAACCACTAATCCATCGTGCTACCCCTCTATTTGATCAGTTACACTAAAAGATGGACTTTGTAGTTCTCCAATTCCAGACTGTAGTCCATCTGTTGGTGTTCTACAGTACATACTGTGTACGTCCCCTTTACTCTGTTCTAATGGTCAGAACCCCAATAGTACCACCACAGAGCAGGGGTTATTTGGTGGGTGCATTAGTCCTATCCCAGCAGTGTGACTGAGGTGGAGAAATGAAACTACAAACCCCCCCTCACCACATCAGTGTCACTGCAGAACTGACAATAAACAATCCACCACCCAAATGATACCTGTTCTGTGATGCTCCTGACCAACAGAGAACCGAGAACCAACAGAGGACTAACAAACACCAGAACAGAGATGGACTACAGTCTGGAATTATAAAACTACAAAGTCCATCTGTATGGATGAGGTTGAAAGGTGTGAGCAAAATGGATCACGTTATCAGTTGTATGGCAACCAGTGTTTTTTCTCTTTCAAGCTGCCGTTTTAAAACCTTCCACTAGGTGGCACTGCGTGCATGTCTGTGATAGAGTCGTGCTTTAGAGTGACGCTGCCGAACATCAGGCTGAAAGTGAGGGATGCTTCCAAACGGGGTTGGACCTAAAGTCAGAGGAATTCTGTGTCCCTGGAGTGGAGCAGTTAGACTTTTTAATCTCGATTTAAGAAGCTAACTGGCACACTCCCATTCCTATTTCCTGTCCTTATCTCCCAAACCTCCAGCCCTCTCTCCACCAAAACAACCCCTCAGACGCCACTTCTCCCTTCAGCTCCATGTTTTGCTGGAGGGATTGATGGAAACACTCTCGCATTTCCAAAATAAAGGTGAAAAACTAATAAGAAACGTTGTGAAAATGGGTTCGAACGTAATCCGAGCGTGTGATCTGAAAGCGGAGGTCTTGGCTCTCGGTGGAAGGCGATGCCAGTAACGTTCCTCCTGTCCAAAGAGTCGGCTTTCATTTCCAAACTGCTGAAAGGAGGCCAATTAAAACAAGAGCGGCGGAACACTTCACAGAACGGGCTGCAGTCGGGACGGCTAATGGATGCCAGATTACCGGATCACATTTATGTTCTCTAGATCTGTTTAAAAGCAGTTTCTGCCTTTTATATATATATATATAAGGTGGCATGGTGGCTTAGTGGTTGGCATGTTCTCCTCTCAGCGCTAGGGATTCCTGGTTCGAATGCCCATCTGGATGGAGTTTCCATGTTCTCCCTGTGTCTGCAAGGGTTTCCTCCGGGTTCTCCGGTTTCCTCCCACAGTCCAAAAACATGGATTACGGTCAATTGAATGCTCCAAATTGCCCCATATAGAGTGTGTCTGTGTGAGTGAGTGTGTGCCCAGCGATAGATTGGCGTCCTGTCCTGGGTGTATTTGCCCAGCGCCCGAAATGTTCTCCCCTGGATGGGCATGGATGGGCACTATATATATAATCCCCAATATCAGCGCTGGAGATCCAGGATCTTCCTGATCCTGAACTGGGTGGAGTTCCCATGGTCTTTCCGTGTCCATATGGGTTTCCTCCGAGTTGTCCTGTTTCCTCCCACAGTCCAAAAACGTGGGTTGAAGGTGAATAGGCTGCTCTAAATTGCCCCTATATAGTGTGAGTGTGTGTGTGCCCATTGATGGATTGGCGCCTTGTCTTTGATGTATCTGCCAAGTTCCCTAAATCTTCTCCCCTGGATGGGCATGGGGAACCCCTATATATATATGCCCAGTGATGGATTGGCACCTTGTCTTGGGTGTATCTACCAAGTTCCCTTAATGTTCTTCCCTGGATGGGCATGGGGAACCCCCCTGTTATCCTTGTATAGGATTAAGCAGAAGATCATGGATCTCAACCACACTCAACAATTTTGTGATAAACCAGGATGGAGCCATGTTTCACCGGTGCCTGACCTCACGGATGCTTTTCTGGATGAACTTCCCACACAGACACTCTAAGATCACGTGGAAATACCTCACAGATGAGGACAACAGTTTGTAGTGGGATGTCTCTGGAGAGCAGATCTGATAATAATGACTTCTTCTGTAATTGTTACTCTGTTTTGGGGGGGGGGGGTGTTGGCGGCTCTGTACATCAGGAAGCCAGCGTTGTTTTGATTTGTTTTTCCGACTATAAAAACAACAGGATCTATTTTAATGTGACTATTGATCTCTAATAGCTTCTTCCCAGCTCTTTGTTTCACACGGCGTTCATCGTTACAGCGATTCTCTTGTGAAGTTTTTTTAATTTTTTTTTTTATATTTTCCAGAGCGCCAAGGCAACAGGAAATGGTGTAAATAAGTGCCGTTTTTAATTTCTGTTTCTATCCATCTGGTGGGCAGATTTGAGCTCTGTGAGATGGATGTCTCCGCTTGGGAAGGCTGCACAGATCAGTGTGCACCTCTTTACATGTGCTTTCTGAACATGCCACATAAAACATTCTGCTCCGACCGACCGATACATCATCTCTCCACCGTCCCGTCTTTTTAAAGACCCGAAAACGTGGTTGTACTGTACGCTCATATCTTCTTCCCAACACTCCCATCGTCTTCCATCACCTCCTCACACTTTGTCTTGCCAACATACCTGTTTTATCTCACGGCGTCCCTGATTCACGCTCCCCCTCCCCATGTCTGAGTGTTTTGCTGTTCATTAGACTACACAAAGCCTTTTTTTCCATTACGCTCCAGTAATTATGCCTCGCTTTTACAAGCCAGGCATCAAAATAAGCACTTAACTCGCCAACTTTCTCGCATTTTCCATTCTGAAGTTCGACAGTTCTATTAAACAAACGACACAAGGCTGCAGAGGCTGTAGAACGTGTGGTAAAGTGGATTAACACACTGTGCTTATCCATCCATCCATCATCTTCCACTTTATCCTGTACTAAGGTCAGGGGGGGGGTTCCCCATGCCCATTCAGGGGGGAATGTCTCGGGCGCTGGGCAGATACACCCAGGACAGGGCGCCAATCTATCACTGGGCACACACTCACTCACACAGACACACTCTATATGGGGCAATTTGGAGAATTCAATTGACTTGATCCATGTTTTTGGACTGTGGGAGGAAACCGGAGAACCCGGAGGAAACCCACACGGACACGGGGAGAACATGGAAACTCCACCCAGATTGGGATTCGAATCCCAATCCCAATCCCAGTGTGTGCCATTCGTTCATTCATTATCTTTCGCTTTATCCTCTATTAGGGTCGTGGGGGGGGGGGTTCCCCATGCCCATTCAGGGGAGAACATTTCGGGCGCTGGGCAGATACACCCAGGACAGGGCGCCAATCTGTTGCTGGACATACACACACACTCTATATGGGGCAATTTGGAGAATTCAATTGACCTTCCATCCATCCATCCATTATCTTCCGCTTTACCCTCTACTAGGGTCGTGGGGGGGGTTCCCCATGCCCATCCAGTGGAGAAAGTTTCGGGCGCTGGGCAGATACACCCAGGACAGGACACCAATCTATCACTGGACACACACTCACTCACACAGACACACTCTATATGGGGCAATTTGGAGCATTCAAAAAATGACCTTGATCCATGTTTTTGGACTGTGGGAGGAAGCTCGAGGACCCGGAGGAAATGGGGAGAACATGGAAACTCCACCCAGATTGGGAACCAGGAATCTCTATCGCTGAGAGGAGAACATGCTAAGCACTGTGGTTATCGAAGAGATTTAATTAATCTCTTCTTATCTTCCTGTTGATCTTCTACTTGGGTGAGGGGGGTGGGGGGGCATTCCCCATGTCCACCTAGGGGAGAACTCCACCCAGACTGGGCGTCAAACCTGGATCTCCACAGCTGAGAGGTGGACATGCTAAACCCCACAACTGAGATGTAAAAAACCTTCTGTAGCTGTAATATGAAGGTGTCCCAATACTTTTGTGCATATGGTGTACCTCATGGCTGTGACTTCGTGTTCGGTGGTGGTGTGGGGATCATATCTGAGGCGGTGTTAACATATTTTGTGGTTACCAGAGTTTCCTTTGGTTAACATCTTGTGGTCATCAAAGATCAGGTTCCCTTTAAGTACAAACTGCTGCAGTTCCTGCGGCCACAACATGAAAAGAACTTTAAGGGGAAACACCGGTTCAAGGTGATATGTTAAAATCCAGACTTTAATATGTAACAGATTCATTTATTCTTCTTTTTTCAGCTGTTCCCATTGGGGTTCTCTACAGCAGAACAATTCGCATGCTTGCTGTGGCACAGTTTCATATCGGATGCTGTTCCTTACGTCATCCTCGTCAATTCCGGTTCTGGTCTGTAGGATTGTTCTGTAGATTTGTAAATAAAGTGGGTTCTTGGTATGACCTGAGTGAGTGGATAGTACGTCCACCTATCAGCACTGGGGATCCAGGTTCGAATTCCGATCTGTGAGGGGTTTTCATGTTCTCCGCTTTCCTCTTACAGTCCAAAAACATGGATTCAGGGTGAATTGGCTGCTCTAAATTGCCCCTTTGTGTGTGTGTGTGTGAGTGTGTGTCCAGCGATTTGTCTCCATGTCCTGTGTATCTGCCCAGCACCCAAATGGCTTTGCCCTGAATGGGTGTAGGGGATGGAACCCCCATCCCCCGACCCTAGTAGAGGATTACATGTTTAGGATAATAAGATAAGTTGTTAATTAGGTTTCGTGCCAACAACCTGAATGCACATCATGTCCACCACAATGCTTTTTAGTTTGTATGCATTTTTTAAAATCTAAAATCTTGTCTTTGATTTTTGGCAAACACAGATGCTTTTAAATATTGCACTATTTAATTATAATATAATATATAATATATAATGAATGTGGCGGCACGGTGGTTTAGTGGTTTAGCATGTTCTCCTCTCAGCACTAGGGATTCCCGGTTCGAATCCCAATCTGGGTGGAGTTTCCATGTTCTCCCCGTGTCCGTGTGGGTTTCCTCCGGGTTCTCCGGTTTCCTCCCACAGTCCAAAAACATGGATCAAGTCAATTGAATTCTCCAAATTGCCCCATATAGAGTGTGTCTGTGTGAGTGAGTGTGTGCCCAGCGATGGATTGGCGCCCTGTCCTGGGTCTATCTGCCCAGCGCCCGAAACGTTCTCCCCTGGATGGGCATGGGGAACCCCACCACGACCCTAATAGAAGATAAAGCGGGAGATAATGAATGAATGAATGAATATAAGAATGTTGGGTTCCTCTCAGCGCTGGGATTCCCGGTTTGAATCCCAATCTGGGTGACGTTTCCATGTTCTCCCCGTGTCTGCGTGGGTTTCCTCCGGGTTCTCGGCTCCCACAGTCCAAAAACATGGATCAAGTCAATTGAATTCTCCAAATTGCCCCATATAGAGTGTGTCTGTGTGAGTGAGTGTGTGCCCAGCGATGGATTGGCGCCCTGTCCTGGGTGTATCTGCCCAGCGCCCGAAACCTTCTCCCCTGGATGGGCATGGGGAACCCGCCCGCGACCCTAATAGAGGATGAAGCGGAAG
Source organism: Corydoras sp. C115 (assembly GCA_019802505.1). Taxonomy (NCBI): domain Eukaryota; kingdom Metazoa; phylum Chordata; class Actinopteri; order Siluriformes; family Callichthyidae; genus Corydoras; species Corydoras sp. C115. The sequence continues at coordinate 196,716 of JAFMOC010000422.1, forward strand.
ATAATGGATGGATGGAAGAAAGTTTTCTGTCACACTCAAATCTTGTTCCTTTATTATTTGTAAACATGTAACTACTGTTTATGAATTTTCATACATTATTTTAATGCTGAATAGTTTTTTGAGCGTGTTTATGCTTTTCATACACAGCTGATGTACACAGGGCTGGATCGTTCTCCAGTCAAAATGCTGAGTGGACGGGTGAGTAAACAATTTATGGTTCATTCGGTTCTTCCGCTAAATCCTGTCCTAACAATTTACATTATCCGCTTTCCTGTAAGAAAGAATAAACAAAAAAAAAAACAAGTTCTCAAATCTGATGTCTGACCCCCAACCAGCCTTTTCAGTCCGCAGCTCTGCCTCGTCAATCAGCCGGCACATGAAAGCCCTGTCCAACCCAAGCGTGCCCTGTTGTGCTTCACATGCTGGGATGGGACTCCTCTTTATTTGCAGGCTTTGGGGTAAAGTGTCTCCTGCTGACTTTACGCTAATGAATCCACGTCAAGTTTTCGCCTGCTATAAATCGATGTCGCTGACCTTCCGCTGTCCCGGCCCTCGTAACACAAAGCGTAGGGGTGCAGATGCCCCTCGCCCCGGCACCCTGACAGAAGAAAACCTGCAGCTGTCAGAATCCCCGTAGATTTACAGTGAGGCTCCACTGTTGCTCTGATTCGTACCAGATGGCTTTCCTCCTCCTGGTCTTCTCTCGCAGTTCAAAACGCTTTTTTGGAGTTAAAAAAAAAAAAAAAAAAAAAGAAAAAAAAAAAAAAAGAAAACTCCACAGCAGCATGAGATCAGTGGAAAAATCTGAGCTCCGGCCCAAATGTCGCTCTCATGTAATAGGACTTTAGGACAGGAACTGAGCCTGTAGAGGGAGGACTGGCTAATTCTCCCCACTTGCCACCAGGCAACCGTCGTCCTGCAAAACAAAAACATTCAGCCGTCACACACTCGCTCATTTACACACCTGCACATATACTGAATGACAGCATGCATCACGGCTGGCAGGTCACACACACACACACACACACACATTACATAGACTTCATTCATTTAACCTTAATTAGAATCTAACCATACAACAAAATTCCACTTTAAAAAAGAATGTCTTATTTTGTGAGGACCAGCTTGAGGTCCTTACATGAGCGGCAGCTGTAGGCTTGTGGTTAAGGAACCAGCCTTGCAATCCCCGCTTTGATTCCCAGTCCCACCAAGGTTTTATTTCATTTACATTTAGTAGACGCTTTTATCCAAAGCGACTTACAAGGTGAGCACAGGGTTCATCACAACATGTGAGTGAGTGTGTGCCCAGTGATGGATTGGCGCCCTGTCCTGGGTGTATCTGCCCAGTGCCCGAAACGTTCTCCCCTGCATGGGCATGGGGAACCCCACCGCGACCCTAATAGAGGATAAAGCGGCAGATGAATGAATGAATGAATATAAGAATGTTGGGTTCCTCTCAGCGCTGGGATTCCCGGTTTGAATCCCAATCTGGGTGACGTTTCCATGTTCTCCCCGTGTCTGCGTGGGTTTCCTCCGGGTTCTCCGCTTTCCTCCCACAGTCCAAAAACATGGATCAAGGTCAATAGGTCATATAGAGTGTGTCTGTGTGAGTGAGTGAGTGTGTGCCCAGTGATAGATTGGCGTCCTGTCCTGGGTGTATCTACCCAGCGCCCGAAACGTTCTCCCCTGGATGGGCATGGGGAACCCCCCCGCGACCCTAATAGAGGATAAAGCGGAAGATGATGGATGGATGGTTCTCCAGTCAAAATGCTGAGTGGACGGGTGAGTAAACAATTTATAAATTTAATTTATACATCCCTGGAGCAATGAGGGTTAAGGGTCTTGCTCAAGGACCCACATTGGTAACTTCAGTGGAGCTGGGATTTGAACCCCCAACCGTCAGATTGATAACCCAACACCCTGACCACTGAGCCAGTGCCCTTTATTATAGCTGAAGTGCCCTTGGCAAGGCTCCTAACCCCAAGTGCTCTCATACAACACTGCCCACCGTTTCAGGCACGTGTGCTCACTTCACTCAGTGTGTGTACATGTGTGTGTTTCACTGCGCTGATGGTTTAAATGTGGAGGACTAATTTCTCTATTGGCGAAATAGATCACTTTACATTACATGTGTGAGTTTACAGGCTTTGTTCCCCACAGCATTCTATATAACGGGTTCTCTCTCTCTCTCTCTCTCTCACACACACACACACACGTGCACACACATAAGCTTTTAATTTTCTGCAGCATTACCTGCATGTTTCTTTCTGCACTCCAGCGCATATAGGACTCATTAATGCCAGAGCTAAAGCTCAGCGCAGACCCTTAACTCGAGGAAAATGTTTCAGGCTGGAGCGAGTTGCTCAATTTTTCCTTTGGCTTACCAGAAAAAAAAAATAAAGGCAGGATGGATGTAGTGTGTTAAGCTCTGACACTGATTTGCTCTTATTCTTTAGATCGCTTCATGCTCTAGTTACCTCTATTCATGCTTACAGCAAAAAAACAACAACCCAACAACAACAAAAAAGATTGGTATAATGAGGAGGGTGAGAGTTCAGCCTGTTGTACATCCACACATTGGTACTCCTTGGTTGCTTCGCAGCCAAAACAGCCTCCATTCCTTGAAAGTTTTGTTACAATATATTGGAGGAGGATCTATGGATGGGTTGGAGAGTGTCTATAGAGTATCTATCTGTGCTTATTCACCCAGAAGAGCATTCGTAAGGACAGATGATGATGGACAGGAGGACCTGGCATGCAGTCTCTGTTGTCCTTCATTCTTATATCTGATGAGGTTGAGATCAAGGCTCTCTCCAGGCCAGTCATGTTCCTCCAGCACATGTTTTTCTTCGTGTTCCTGACCCTTCTTTGTGCAGTGTGGGAGTCGTTTGATGTTTCACTGTGACAATGACTAACTCCACACGTTGGCGGCGCTGTTTCTCTTCCTTACAAATCAAAGGGGCTCGTTGGAGTTCTCTCTCCCCCATTTTGGCTCAGAGTGAGGTCAGGTTGACGGTCTGGTTCTGAAAAGAAGCAGATGTTTGGAAGGCTCCTCCATCCTGCAGTGGGAATGCAGAAACAAACTGCCTCATCAAACGTCTCTTTCCCTCGATGTCCTTTTCCATCTGACTTGTTTTACAATCTAGAGACCTTTCGCACCCTTTCTCTTTATTTTTGGATTCTTTTACAAAATATCTATGCTTAAGAAAGCGGTTCTGTTCTGCACAATTCCTTGTATCAAGACTTTCTAGAATAACTCCCAGTAGAACGCTTTGTGCTTCCTCTGTAATCTGAACTTTTTATTCAAATAAACATTCACATAAAATACAGAAGATAGTGACTTATATGGTAAAACCCACACTGGTAACTTTAGTGGACCTGGCGGTTCAAATCCCAGGTCAACTGAAGTTACCAGTGTGGGTTCTTGAGCAAGACCCTTAACCCTCATTGCTCCAGGGATGTTGTGTTTAACCCTGTTACCTTGTAAGTCGCTTTGAATAAAGCGTCCAATAAATGACCAAATGTAATGTAAAGGTAAAACAGAATTTGTTGAGTACCACGTGGTCACCGATGGACCACAGATGGGTGATTTGACATAGCGCATCATTCAACACCTTCCAGATGTGGCACAGAGGTGTTATTACAAGGGCAGATCTCGTTGGTAGAAATTATAATCATGTATTTAGAAAATTATTATTATTATTATTATTATTATTATTATTATTATTATTATTATTATTATTTTAGGGCGGCATGGTGGCTTAGTGGTTGGCATGTTCTCCTCTCAGCGTTAGGGATTCCCGGTTCGAATCCCCATCTGGGTGGAGTTTACATGTTCTCCCCGTGTCCGCATGGGTTTCCTCCGGGTTCTCCGGTTTCCTCCCACAGTCCAAAAACATGGATCAAGTCAATTGAGTTCTCCAAATTGTCCCATATAGAGTGTGTGTGTGCGAGTGAGTGTGTGTCCAGTGATAGATTGCATCCTGTCCTGGGTGTATCTGCCCAGCACCCAAAACGTTCTCCCCTGGATGGGCATGGGGAACCCCCCCCCCCCCCCCCCCCTGCGACCCTAATAGAGGATAAAGTGGAAGATAATGGATGGATGGATTATTTTATTTATTTACACTTTTTTAAATATAAAGTTGTCACTTTATATTAGAATAAACAAATATGCCAAATGAAATGGAAATTGACCAACTGACCCTTTGGGAAAAAAATATTTATTTATCAATTTATTTATTTAATCCATTTAACTTATTTAAGTGTTACTATTATATCACACCCAAAGTCACTAAAGTAAAAGCTGAATTCGTTAGTTTTTGCTCATGTCCCATCTCCAGCATGGCTTAAAATGGCTGAAGACATGGGAACAGCTGAGCTGAGCTTGTAAATGCCTGCAGTGGGGAATGGATGAAGTTCGATGCTGAACTCCACCTCCTCCTCCTCCTCAGAGCTGCTCAGGCTTTCAGGCGCTCCGTTTGGACCTGCGCGCTGAGCGGACGCGCCTTCCCGCCGCTCTCATCCACCGTCCCTGCGTTTAATCCCTACTCTTCGTTTCACCCCTGAGTCCTATCCCTTCAGTCCCCGCGGCGCACGGGTATCGTGCAGGAAGGAGCCGGAGTGCGGAGCTGCCATGGCGTTCAACGCGCTCCTCTTAACGGCTGCTTTGCTCAGCTCGATGTGGACAGGGCTGCTCGCTCAGATCAACAAGTTTACAGGTACGTTTAAATCATTTTCTGATCTTATTTTTGCTTAAGATGGTTTTTTAAATTTGTCTTTGGAAGCCGTTTGGTTGGAAACGCGCTTCTGTCCATGCCGCGCTGGAGCGCTTCCCTTTGGCGCGTTTGCACACCGGTGCGACTGCGCACTGACTTTACTGTTTAAAATAAACAAACTTAACTTAACTTTGCTATTTAGTGTGGAATTTAAGATCTTATTGAAACTGTAGCTTTGATCTTGGTGCACGGTGCGGTGCAATAGGCCTGTGCGTGAATGCGTAAACGTGCGTAAAAACAAAGCTGACGCGTAATTAATGTATAATAAGAACATGATTACAGCATATACTGTGCAATTAAATGTATTAATATGATTTATTAATAAATGACTGCAGAGGGAATGCTGTTTATGGCTTCTTGTGTTTATCTTGATGAAGTAAATTGAAAGTCTGACATGTTCCTGACGTGATGCAGGTGATTACAGATTACAGGGGAGGTTTTGTGGACCCCGTGACCTTCCTAAATCTAAAAGTACTAAGTAACTTCCTAATTAACAGGCCTCTAAATAAAATAATTGTTGTTGTTTTTTTTTTTTTTTTTTTATAAAGACATAAATCATGGTAGATTTGAGAAGTTCATACAGTTGTTGGTTAATTAAAAATGTAGCAGTACCTTAATGATTTACAATTCTGAAGGATCACGTGATTTGATCACATGACCCACAGTTTTGGGTCTGGGTGGGTGGGTGGGTGGGCCTGGGGTTTGTTTTGGTTAGGATCAATATCAGGTATAATAACATGAATAGGCGTCACGGTGGCTTAGTGGTCAGCACGTTGGCCTCTCAGCGCTGGGGATTCTCGGTTCGAATCCCCATCTGGGTGGAGTTTCCATGTTCTCCCCGTGTCTGCGTGGGTTTCCTCCGGGTTCTCCGGTTTCCTCCCACAGTCCAAAAACATGGATCAAGTCAATTGAATTCTCAAAATTGCCCCATATAGAGTGTGTCTGTGTGAGTGAGTGTGTGCCTAGCGATGGATTGGTGCCCTGTCCTGGGTCTATCTGCCCAGCGCCCGAGATGTTCTCCCCTGGATGGGCATGGGGAACCCCACCGCGACCCTAATTGAGGATAAAGTGGAAGATAATGAATGAATGAATAACATGAATATTTGTAATTTGGTCCATGGTGGTACTGGATATGGAAATGGGAGCGACGGTGGTCACATTATGGAAAGAAACCAATGTTCTCCTGATGTTTTAGAATTATTGATCAGTACATGGCTTTTCTCTGATTGTAGGTGTTGGCAGGAGGATGTACGGATGTGACGTGTAGTTGTTGTGTTGTTGATGTATCCCTTCAGTAGCTGGAGGAGCTGTAGCAGTGTGGATGTGACTTAATCACATGTTCTAACTGATGCTAGAACATTGTCCTTGTTGGAGGAAGCATATGCAGGTGTGATGAAGTTCAGGAGTGCTACATGATGCATCACTCTATCAGTATGGAGTACAGTACCATTGCAGCAGTTCTTCTGACTCCATTATCTGTTTCCCCCACTTACCATAGAGATGGAGGTTGTAGTTTTACAGAACAGGTATGATTTGGGTGGTGGATTGTGTATTGTCAGTTCTGCAGTGACACTGATGTGGTGGTGGTGGTGGTGGTGGGGGGTTAGTGCAGCAGTGCTGCTGGAGTTTCGTTTCTCCACCTCAGTCACACTGCTGGGATAGGAATAAAGCACCCACCAAATAACCCCTGCTCTGTGGTGGTACTATTGGGGTTCTGACCATTAGAACAGAGTAAAGGGGACGTCCACAGTATGTACTGTAGAACACAAACAGATGGACTACAGTCTGGAATTGGAGAACTACAAAGTTCATCTTCACAGGAAGTGGAACTGAGAACATGGACGATAAGTGGAACAAGATGGGGGTGTGTCCAAACTTTTGCCTGTTACTGTACTACATTGTCTCCAAAGGATGTGTGGTTGACTTCGTGATGTTGGATAAACTATTTTTTTAGTACCACATTAACCCACGTTGTGCATCTTGATCTGGAGAAGGAAATGTCCAAGATCCTGAGCTCTAACGCCTGAGTGACCAATCAGCTGCCAGATATCAGTTTCCTATGCAATGCTTTTAGTGTGCATCTAACTCACTATTATTATTATTTTTTTAGCATTTATGATATATTTGCGATAAATAACTCTGTCAGGTGCAACAGAAGTGAGTTCTGTCATCTTCAGGTAGAGTTTGGCTTCTTATTAAACCTCAGGTTAATTAATAGGCACTTTTAAGAACGTTCTTTAACAGTGTAAAGTACCTCAAGGTGTACCCACCCAAGTGACAAGCAATGTACCTCATAAAAGTACAAGGCCATGCTTACTTTTGGGCCACATTTTTCTCACAGGTGCCAAGTAATATCTATAAAAACATACAGAGCTTACTGTAATGCCACCATTTAGGGAAGGCCCTTTCCTGGATTCCCCAATGACCTTGTGTACATTAAGACATGGTGTGATTTATTTAATTAACACCAACATGCTTAACAGAATTCCCACAGACACACTTCAAAACATAAAAAAAACATCAGAAGGGGAAAAAGCTATTACAACTTTTAACCACCAGGGGTGAGAGGGACCATGATAAGACACAGGGTTTTGAAAGGGGAAGTCCTGACAGTATTTGAGGAGACTCTGTATCCTGTTGTACATTATATGAACTGTTTAGGATCCACTGTATTATTTGTAACTACAATCACAATGAAATTGAATAACAGGAATTAAAGTAACGTACGTCTGCCTCCCAGCGCTGGGGATCCGGGTTCGAATCCCAATCTGGGAGTTTCCATGTTCTCCCTGTGTCTCTGTGGGTTTTCTCCATGTTCTCAGGTTTCCTCTTACAGTCCAAAACCATGGATTCAAGGTGAATTGGATTATATAAATTGTCCCTATAAAGTGTGCGTGTGTCTGTGTGCGTGTGTGCCCAGTAATGGATTTTATATATATATATATAGGGCGGCACGGTGGCTTAGTGGTTAGCCTGTTCTCCTCTCAGCGCTGGGGATTTCCGGTTCGAATCCCCATCTGGGTGGAGTTTCCATTTTCTCCCCGTGTCCGCGTGGGTTTCCTCCGGGTTCTCCGGTTTCCTCCCACAGTCCAAAAACATGGATCAAGTCAATTGAGTTCTCTAAATTGCCCCATATAGAGTGTGTCTGTGTGAGTGAGTGTGTGCCCAGTGATAGATTGGCACCCTGTCCTGGGTGTATCTGCCCAGCGCCCGAGACGTTCTCCCCTGGATGGGCATGGGGACCCCCCCCCCAACCCTAATATAGGATAAAGCAGAAGATAATGAATGAATATATATATATATATATATATATATAGATAGATAGATAGATAGATAGATAGATAGATAGATAGATAGATAGCAAATATATAAGCAAACAAAACAATGTCCACATCACCTAAATATAATTTTATAAATATTAGTACAGCACAGTATCATTAATTATCTCTCCACCAATCACTGGTGATTAAATCACATAGAGGTGGTAAGACATCTTTGATTGCTTTTTGGTGATTGTAGAGTATATGAACCTCTGCAAAGTCCTAAAAAGTAAGTATGTGGTAAATATTGTGGTTATCACATTTCCTTTCCCCAATGTATTACATCTCATCTTCACTTTTGGAATTTCCCCAGTGCAGGACTATTAAAGGTATCATCATCATTAAAAGCAACAGTGTGGATTTGTATAGACACACACACACAAACACATGTTCACCCTTAGACTTGGGTTTGCATTTTCACTTGTCTGACTGAATTGTCTTCCTCCTGCAGAATGCCCTGCAGACCTGTTCTTTGTTCTCGACACATCCGAGAGTGTTGCCCTCAGAATAAAGCATCCCGAATTCTACATCGGTCAGATCAAGGACTTCACCAAGCTCTTCATCGATGAACTTCAAGAGATGTATGTAAAACTAATGGAGCCCAGCACTTTACCACACAGTGAATGACATGGTGTCATATTTGCTGATATAAAGTCTCATTGGGATTGTTATAAAATGCACAGCGGAGCTCGTTTAATAAATAATAAAGGAGTTTTTGAGCGTCAAAGTCAAAGAAGGCTTTATTGTCAATTCCTTCACATGTTCTATACATACAAAGTAATCGAAATTATGTTCCTCACTTTCCCACGATTACAGACATTCATGACATTTAAACAGAAAACAAGAAAGTGAAATGCAGTGTGATGTAGTGGAATTTACAGTAAAAAATTTTAAATACTATGATTTTGTAGTGACAATGAATGTAATGACATGTAAATGCAAATTAAGTAGTAACTGTAATGATAATAATAATAATAATAATAATAATAATAATAACATAATAACTGGGGCGGCACGGTGGCTTAGTGGTTAGCACGTTCGCCTCTCAGCGCTGGGGATTCCCGGTTCGAATCCCCATCTGGGTGGAGTTTCCATGTTCTCCCCGTGTCTGCGTGGGTTTCCTCCGGGTTCTCCGGTTTCCTCCCACAGTCCAAAAACATGGATCAAGTCAATTCAATTCTCCAAAATTGCCCCATATAGAGTGTGTGTATGTGTGAGTGAGTGTGTGCCCAGCGATGGATTGGCGCCCTGTCCTGGGTCTATCTGCCCAGCGCCCGAGATGCTCTCCCCTGGATGGGCATGGGGAACCCCACCGTGACCCTAATACAGGATAAAGTGGGAGATAATGAATGAATGAATGAACTAACAATAATAAATAGTAGTAGTAGTATTTATAATGCTAATAATAATAATAATAAAGTAATGAATTATAATAAATATAAATATACATTATACATAAGTAATAAATCTTCAATAATAAATAGTAATAAAGCTTCAGAATCAGAACGGTGAGTATTTCTCTTTCTTTGTTATCAGCTCCCACCAGTGCAGCCGCGAAGTGACATGGAACAGCGGAGCTTTGCACTACAGCGATGAGGTCAAGCTGATAAGTGGTTTGGTGGATTTGAAAACACAGCGGGTTCAGCTTAAACAAGCCATCGACACCATCAAGTACATTGGCAAAGGAACATACACTGACTGTGCCATCAAGGAGGGTATCGGCCAGGTTCTCCGAGGGTACGTAAACATGTGCATGTATTTTAAAGGGTTCTAGCATGTTTCTTTTATACTGTAAGAATGTGTGTCATGGCTAGCACGGTGGCTTAGTGGTTAGCACGTTCGCCTCTCAGCGCTAGTTTGAATCCCCATCTGGGTGGAGTTTCCATGTTCTCCCCCTGTCCGTGTGGGTTTCCTCCGGGTTCTCCGGTTTCTTCCCACATTCCAAAAACATGGATCAAGTCAATTGAGTTCTTCAAATTGCCCCATATAGAGTGTGTCTGTGTGAGTAAGTGTGTGCCCAGCGATAGATTGGCGTCCTGTCCTGGGTGTATCTGTCCAGCGCCCGAAACGTTCTCTCCAGAATGGGCATGGGGAACCCCCCCCGCGACCCTAATATAGGATGAAGCGGAAGATAATGGATGGATGGATGGAATGTGTGTCATGCACATAAACACCTTTCCATTAGTCAAGGTGAACTGGCAGCTCTAAATTGCCCCCATCCAAATTGTCCATTTGTATGGCCAGGGATGGAATAGCTCCCTGTCCTGGGTGTATCTGCCCAGCGCCCCAAACGTTCTCCCCTGGATGGACATGGGGAACACCCCACGACCCTTGTAGAGGATTAAGTGGAAGATAATGGATGGATGGATGGATGTATATTTATATTTGGTTGTAAGGTAACAAACTTTTGTGTGTGTTGCCAGGGGTTCGTATTACAATGAGAACAAGTACATAGTGGTTGTTACAGATGGTCACCCCATCAGTGGGTATAAAGAGCCCTGTGGAGGGATACAGGATGCTGCCAATGAAGCCCGGCAGCATGGCATCAAAGTCTTCTCAGTGGCCATCACTCCTGAGCAGGCGGTAATATGACAGTCTGCACGTAAACACCTTCACACGATGTGTCAACAATGGAAACCATATGGTTTATAATGTATTTATAAGCTTTTATGAACACTCATAACTGAGTAATACCGATTTAATGCATTTCTGTTAATATTGAAAGCCCTGTTTTTTTTTTTTACCTGTAATCTGTGTGTTTTCTCTTAAAGGACACTCGGTTATCAATAATTGCCACTGATATGAGGTACAGGCAGAACTTCACCGCCGCAGACGACACGAGGTCCAGCCAGATGGACACCATCCGTACCATCGTCAACATGATTGTGAGTTCACGTATAGACTCTTCATAGGTTCATGAGCTCATAAGATGTTGTTGTGGTGTTGTGTATAATTAATTATAATTATAATTATCATAATTATGTATTAATACCCTGTAATAATGTATTGTTACTAAAATTTTTACTAAAAAGTATTGGGACACATCACTCAATTATTAAATTACAGGGTTTTATTCAGTCGCACTGCTACAGGTCTATAAAATAAAACACCTTTATTCCTCCAGCTTTGTGGGAATAGTTTAGGGAAGGCTCTTTTTTTGCTCCATCATGTCTGTTAAGTGCTTAGCATGTCCGCACTGCGATGCTGGGGTTCCGGGTTCAAATCCTGATTTGGTTGCGTTCCAATATTCTCCCTGTGGTTCTGTCCATGTGGGTTTCCTTCCGGTTCTCTGACTTTATCCTATTGGCTGTTCTAATAGTGTGTATGTGTGATTAAGTGTGTGTCCAGTGATAAATTGGGCCCTGAACCGTCTTCCCTTAAATGGCCATGGGGAATCCCGTCGCCGCACGACCCTAGTAGAGGATAAAGTGGAAGATGATGAGATGAGACTGTTAGGATTCAAGGAATTTTATTGTCACATCACCAAGTACTGGGGTACTGGTGAGTGAAAAACTTATGAGCAAGCGCACACAGCTGTGCGAAAAAAAGCAATATGTACAAATATAAGAAAGAAAATATACAATAAATTTGAAATAATTTAAAAAAATAAAAATTTTAAATATAAAATATGAGAAAGGTATGTTAAGTTTTGACCTCAGTACTAATCCAACACCTTTGGGATGAAATGGAATGGAGATTGTGGACCAGGCTCTCCTATCCATCCTGTCCAACCTCAAAATGCACTTCTGAATGGATGTGTGTGTGCAGTGATGCAGTAATGAGGAAAACTCTTAAAAAATGTTATTAATTCTTTTGTAAGTGTGATATAAGATGGAAGGTGTCCCGGTACATTTGTCCATACAGGGCATGTCATGCAACACAAGCTTACTACTAACCCTGATGAGAATGATTGTCTTTACGAAAAAAATGGACACAGTGTCAGACAGAATACAGAGAAGGGTTCAAATTCAGCTCCCGCCAAGTTTCCACTATAAGGCTCTTTCTCAAAGCTATTAATTCAAGCCCTTCAGACTGCTGTGTTATGGTTTCTGTGAATGTCACTGCAGTGTCATGCACATCTGAATAAAGTTGCAGCTGCTAGATTTCACCCTCAGCTCCTTTATAAGCATCTGTGTTCATGCAAGTGAAGCCTGGAATCTACAATCTCATTAAAAGTTCATTGGGATGAATGAAAAGGGTTTAAATATGGAGCCGGATTTGTCTGCATGTCATATGTTTATCTTAAGGCTCATACGGTCCTAACATTAATAACACTGAGAATATTGCAGTAGCAGTAAAAAGGTGCACATGTCGTTATGATCGCAAAGACACACAGGCACGCCCTAAATCAAGCTGCGTGGTGTACGGTTGACTGTTTGCCTAAAGAGCTCTTAAAAATGTTTAATCAAGCAAACGAACACAAAGTCGAGTTCTTGTTCGTATCCTTTTTTTTAATATATATTTTTATTGGAACTAAATAACAACTTACTATAACAACAACCACAATAAAAATGAACATATTCCACTTTTTCTCTTAAAACAAACTACCCCCATACACAAAGAAATTATACACAAGAATGTCTTGATCGTATCCTTAGTATTTATTTCTGTTCTGATTAAGTAAAAGCTAATAACTCATCTTTTCTCTCTCTTTCAGGGCAATGAAACGATTGACGTGGTAAGTTTCTCTATTTCACTAATACAAAAAATAATATTAAAAAAATTATAATAAAAAATTATAATAAAAAAATAGTAGTAATGCTGTAAAGCGGTATGTCATTTCTCCGCCTCTCTCTTTCACAGTGCTGTTCTGTCGACTGTGTTGTGAGTATTTACACTAAAATCTCCTTATTAAAACTTAAAACTTATTAAAACTTTAGTATTAGCACATGTGTGAGTGTGAACTGCTTCAGTCTAAAGCTCTGATAATGTTCTGTTCTCCTCCGACAGGCTGATCCTGGACCTGTTGGCCCTGAAGGTGAAAAAGGAAGCAAAGTAAGTTTATTCATTAAAATCAATCTGTTATCTTTCGCTCTTTATAAATAAAATGTGTTTATTGTGGTGTTGCCTCACAGGTTTTATTAAAAACAAGGTACAGTGGAAAATTTTGGGCTCAGATTATTCATGCTAACTTTCTTGTTGTCTTTTCACAGGGGGAGCCTGGTAGGCCGGGATTGCCGGGGGAGAAAGGAGAAGTTGGACCTGATGTTAGTATTGAAAATTTACAGGACATAAAGTTTCTATAGTTCATTACATTATCCAGATTATTGGGCTGGTTGGTGGAACTCCTGCACAGACACACAGACAATGAACACAGACAAGCTACCAGTGGGATCCATTACCTCAGCTGCTCCCCTGGCTCCATAACATTATAACACAGACCCTTTGGTCTGAAAGTCACATTTTTTTAAATTGACATTGAAACTTTTGCAACTAAATAGTTTTATCCAGAGTTGCTTTAACCCGGACCTGGAGTCCCCCTCATCACTGTCCTCTGATCTTTTGATTGAATTACATAACAGATCAACTCTGTGAACCATTGTCATTAGTTTAACTGTTAGTAACAGAACTTTAGTTGAGTTATTCAGTAGCCCGTGTGTTTTCCTCTGTGGTGTAGCTTAATGTTTAAGTGTTAGTACTCTGAGTGTTCGGGGTGATTCAGTGTCTGCAGTGGTTGAATGTTCTGCCCGGGTTCACCCTGCAACGCTGTGTAATGTTAAAAGCATGAGAAATTATCAAACACTCCAGATCCCATCACTTAGAGCTCCTGCAGCTGTTACTGTAAAAGTAACACTAAGCTTGTTTGCTCATAAATCTACACACACACACACACACACACACACACACACACACACATATACATAAACACACATGCACACAGACCTGGAAGAAAATCAGCTACCCCATTAGACGGTGTATATTCACCAAGATGCAGTTTCACTACAATTCAATACCACTGTTTATAACAACGTCAACCTAATGTGACTTATGGAATAGGGTTTATATACATAGATGATACAGAACAACTGTTTCCTCATTTTATCAACATCTTTCCACATTCAAAAAATCTCTTTTGGTTTGCTAAAAAGCAGTCAGTGCTGGTAGCTGTCTATTCCGCAATAAACATTGATATATTGCTCTAAATTGCTGTATGAGTGACTCTGTGCCAAGCGAAGGATTGGCTCCCTGTCCATTTTCCCCTGGATGGGAATGGGGAACCCCCTGCAACCCTAATATAGGATTAGACTAAAAATAATAAATGAATGAATATTTAATTGATTTTTGAACTTACCACTATAGACACCTTAAGGCTGGATGTGGCCCATCAGAGCCCACAGTTACAGTGTGCAACTGGTGGGTTGGTGTTAGGAGTCTAGCATGAGCATTTGATTGAATGACCTTATTAATAATGCCAGTGTTTACCAAAAACTTGTTCATATATAATTATCGTTCTCCCTTTTAGGGTCGAGATGGTGATCCTGGTCCAGTTGGTTATCAGGGAATGAAGGTTTGTCCATGTAGTATTTACGTATCTGCATTACAGAGGTTGTGGTTTTGCCTACATGTTTTAAAGATTTATTACTGGTCCTGTTTTGTTCTTTAGGGAGACCAGGGAGAACGAGGAGATAAGGTGAGATGGCCGACTTTATTTCTCAAACATTCATGCTTTTTAAGGCGCTGCATGCTTATTTGACCCCCGTTCTGTTTGTTCTTACAGGGAGAGAGAGGCCACAAGGGTTACAAAGTGAGGCTACAGTCGTGACTATGGACCGTCGTGTTATTTTTAATCTAATTTAAATTTAATGGCCTTCATGTGCTGTTTTAACTTTTTGGGGTTTTTTTAGGGTGAAAAAGGACAGTCTGGAAGAAGTGGAATTGATGGGCGTAAGGTAAGAAAATACTTTTTTTTTTTTTTTTTTTTTTTTGATTGTGATGACTCTGTGGTTAATGTTCGGGAATCAAGCTCTTAGTCTACAAAGATTTGAAAATAGTTTTTAATTCCAGTTCAACAGAATTGCTAATACTTCCAGTTTTTGGACCAGTTTTTTTTTCATCTGAACCACTTACAGAACCAGTCAAAAGTTTGGCCACGCCTCCTTCTTGTTCCATTTCCTCCACTTATCATATAGATGGACTTTGTAGTTTTACAATTCCAAACTGTAGTCCATCTGTGTTCTGGTGTTTGTTAGTCCCCTGTTGGTTCTATGTTCTCTGTTGGTCAGGAGCATCACAGAACAGGTATCATTTGGGTGGTGGATTGTTTATTGTCAGTTCTGCAGTGACACTGATGTGGTGAGGGGGGTTTGTAGTTTCATTTCTCCACCTCAGTGACACTGCTGGGATAGGACTAATGCACCCACCAAATAACCCCTGCTCTCTGGTGGTACTATTGGGGTTCTGACCATTAGAACAGAGTAAAGGGGACGTACACAGTATGTAATGTAGAACACAAACAGATGGACTACAGTCTGAAATTGGAGAACTACAAGGTCCAAATCTTTGCCAGATGTGAACTAGAATAGAAGTTTGGTATACGTTGCCCATGTAAATATAAAATCTGCTCATTTGACAACCTCCCTGTGTCTGGGTTGGTTAAAAGGAGCGGGCAGTGTAGCATTTGTGACTGAGCTCAGTGAAGCTTTTTGATCAGCGGTGAAAGGATCCAAATATTAAGAGTTTAAAAACATTTTTAAAGTCTCTGATTGCTATTTTAAGCCTGGCTGGTTGTTGTGTGCATTACGGAGTCTGCGGTGCAGAACTCATTCAGTTGGTCATTGTTTGGAGCAGATGGTCAAACAGACTGTGCCAGGTCGTTAACGCGAAACTGATTGTTTAAATATGACAATAATCCTGCCTTAATGCATATGCACAGCTGATTGCATTAGATTTAGAGATATAACGGGGAAATGTGGAGGGCTTAACTACGGGAAGTCAAAGAAGTCAATAGATTCTGCCAGCGGTAATCAGAGTAATGCAGCTCCCCCGGACTTATTGGCAGGAGTGGGGCAAATCTGCAGAGGGTAGACAGGACACGGGAAAAGATCAGGCAGTGTTGTGCAGGCGGCCAAGCTTGGGCTGGAACCCAGCAGGAGCTGGACCTATGAGCAACTCTGCACTTATGAGTTCATCTCCTTTAACTGTGTGATATGTTAGAACTACACTCACTGGCCTCATTTTATTAGGTTCTACACTCACTGTCTGTTTTTTAAGTTCCACTTACCTTACAGATGGTCTTTGTAGTTCTTCATTCTGTAGTTCATTTGTCTCTATACGTACTGTGTGAGTCCACTTCAGTATGTTCTTTGATGATCAGGACCTCCACAGAAGAACTTTTTTTTTTTTTTTTTTTCAAGTTTCAAGTTTATTTGTCATTTATGCTACATGTTGGGACGTGCACATATAAATTCTTAAGGTGAGGCATCAGGATACACTCTACATAGATATTCATTCATTCATTATCTCCCGCTTTATCCTCTATTAGGGTCGCGGGGGGTTCCCCATGCCCAACCGGGGGAGAACATCTCGGGCGCTGGGCAGATAGACCCAGGACAGGGCGTCAATCCATCGCTGGGCACACACTCACTCACACAGACACACTCTATATGGGGCATTTTTGAGAATTCAATTGACTTGATCCATGTTTTTGGACTGTGGGAGGAAACCGGAGAACCCGGAGGAAACCCACGCAGACACGGGGAGAACATGGAAACTCCACCCAGATGGGGATTCGAACCGGGAATCCCTAGTGCTGAGAGGCGAACGTGCTAACCACTAAGCCACCTTCTACATAGATATAATTTAATATATATATAATTTAAAGTGACATAGTGTAAGTGACTTAGTAAAAAGCAGGAGTGTGGGAGTTACATTTGCATTACATTTGGTCATTTATTGGACGCTTTTATCCAAAGCGTCTTACAAGGTGAGCACAGGGTTAATCACAACATCCCTGGAGCAATAAGGGTTAAGGGTCTTGCTCAAGGACCCACATTGGTAACTTCAGTGGACCTGGGATTTGAACCCCCAACCTTCAGATTGATAACCCAACACCCTGACCACTGAGCTACCATCCCCTAGAGTTTTTAACTGTTTATTTTATTTAGTAGCCTGATGGCTTGCGGGTGGTGGAAGATTCTCAGTACTGCAGTGACACTGACATGGTGTGGGGGGGGGTGTTAGTGTGTTGTGTTGGTACGAGTGGATCGGACACAGCAGTGCATACAGGTGTCTGATCCACTCGTATCATCATCCACCCCCCTAATAATACCTGCTCTATGGGGGTTCTGATCATCAGAGGACCGAGTAAAGGGGACTTACAGAGTATGTAGAGAAACAGAAGGACTACAGAATGGAATTATAGAACTACAAAGTCCATCTATATGGTAAATGGAGTGGAGTTTGTAATTTCTAACATCAGCCTTAAAATTCGTCATGGACTGTATGCCGAGATATGTCACGTTACACAAAGTTTAAATAGCCCTGTGTTAGAAATGCCCCATGTGCAACATAAGCTGTGAAATGCCCCGTGAACCTACAATATAAGTCCATCCTGTGCATCCATCTGACCTGCATTGCTCATCTGGAGGGTTGTTTGTGTTCTGTCATTCAGGGCGAGCCGGGATTTGCTGGACTGCCGGGTTGCAAAGGGTCACCTGGCCTGGATGTAAGTCTAAACCTTTCCTCAATGTAAGCCATGTGTGAGCGAGGTGTGAGCGAGCTGGCTCAGAGGGCCGTGTTCTTTTAAAGGAGAGCCGAACGAGCCAATGTAATCACCGCCGCTCTGCACTGTGACCTCACGAAACAATAGACGCACAGCTGCACGACCAGGTCCCTCTGAGCGTCCCCTCAGATCCACTCGAATCCCGAACCTATACTCTGGATAAATATTTAATCTGAGTTTAATTCAATGAATCTATTCAGTATTAACCACTTGTTCTATAATAAACAATATTTCTTAAAGTGCTGTTTCAGCAGTCTTTGTTTGGCTGAGCAGAGCTCGTCCCCTTTTGACACTTCATGTTTATTGGCGCAAACAATGACGGACCCTCCCTTAAGCCTCGAGTCTGTCTATGTCTCTGTCTACGTAAAAACAGCTGTTTATACTCAACATGCAGCTGGAGGACAGGACTGAGGATGTTTGCTGTTCAAAAAGCCAAACATTTACCACTGCAGGGATCCAGGCCCCTGTCCAGGACTGAACTGTCCCAAAACTCTCTGTGCCTTATTTACATTCAATAATAGCAAATGTGTCGAGATATTTTTGCTGCTTCTCTGCAAGTTTTTCCGCCTTTTATTTTTTGCATTTTTCTATTTAAGGGTCTGCAAGGGGAAGCAGGACCTAAAGGTGACCCCGGTCCGTACGGCCCGAAGGGAGCAAAAGTAAGACGTGAATCTGGGGCTCAACCATTTATTACTTCATTAAACAAAACCAGCATCTGATTTTAAACATACATACTATATGGATAAAAGTATTAGGACACATTTTAACAATAATAACTGGATCTATAGGTTTCATTCAGTCACCGCTGTATGAAACCAAGCCATGTTTACAGTATGCTTACCTTGTGGGAAGAGTTTGAGAAAGGTCACCAACTGTTTTCAGCTCACTGAATACATGGATGGTCTGGAAGAACTTGACTGACCCGCACTGACCTCGAAATTCAACCTCATCAAACACCTTTGGGATGCACTCTAATGGAAGTTGTGAACTCATGAGTCACAAGATCATATTATATGTCTTCTCAGTCACGCTAATAAACCTGCAACTTACATTGGGATGTGATGTGGGTGTCCTAATACATTTGTCCATATAGTGGAGCATCAATATAATTGTGGTGGAGTATATTAAAATACCAAAAGCTCTGAGAAAAATCCAAATGTCTGATTCTTTAAGGGTGATCCTGGATTAGACGGTGGACCTGGAAGAGCCGGTAACTATGGGCCACCTGGAGGCAAGGTAAAGTACAGTCCCACCATCTCAAGATTTTTGATTGATTCATTCATTCATTCATTATCTTCCGCTTTATCCTCTATTAGGGTCGTGGTGGGGTTCCCCATGCCCATCTAGGGGAGAACGTTTCGGGCGCTGGGCAGATACACCCAGGACAGAGCGCCAATCTATCGCTGGGCACACACTCACTCACATAGACACACTCACACAGACACACTCTATATGGGGCAATTTGGAGAACTCAATTGACATGATCCATGTTTTTGGACTGTGGGAGGAAACCGGAGAACCCGGAGGAAACCCACGCAGACACAGGGAGAACATGGAAACTCCACCCAGATGGGCATTCGAACCGGGAATCCCTAGCGCTGAGATGCAAACATGCCAACCACTAAACCACCGTGCCGCTAGATTTTTGATAGTTATTAATATTAAAAGATAATAACTGTATGTCACTCTCTTAATTTGCTTAGCACCATCATCAGAACATAAGTTCTGCATACATTAATGAACCATGACATTTAACACATCCTGATCGACTTTCGCAGGGCGACCGAGGACCGAAAGGCTCAAACGGAGACAAAGGGGAACGAGGGGATGATGTAAGTATTTAATGCCGTCATTTCGTTTGTTATTTAATTCTGTAAGACAGGAATTCTGTATATATTGGAATAGTGTGTGGTGTGATGTATAGATATGTATGCAAGTTGTTGAAAAGAAACACAAAACAAAACTTCCACATCACCGAAATGCAAGTTTCCTTTGTGCACAATAGCACTAAACTCTTTTTAATTCGTCACTGGTGTGTGTTGCTGCTCGAACAACGTAGAGGTGGTGAGACATCTTTAGTCATTTCTTAAGATAAGATAAGGTCAGATAATCTTTTATTTGGCCCACAATGTGGGAAATGTGGGAAATTCACATTTCTCAGCAGCAGAAGTCACAGTAATTGGGAAAGTTACAGATCTTCCGCTTTATCCTATATTAGGGTCGTGGGGGGGGGGGGGGTTCCCCATGCCCATCCAGGGGAGAAGGTTTCGGGCGCTGGGCAGATACACCCAGGACAGGGCGCCAATTTATCGCTGGGCACACACTCACTCACTCACACAGACACACTCTATATGGGGCACTTTGGAGAACTCAATTGACTTGATCCATGTTTTTGGACTGTGGGAGGAAACCGGAGAACCCGGAGGAAACCCACGCAGACACGGGGAGAACATGGAAACTCCACCCGAACCTAAATCCCTAGTGCTGAGAGGAGAACATGCTAAACCACTAAGCCACCGTGCCAGTATTTCGTCTTATTTATATATATTAATAAAAATAAATGGAACGATTTCTTAGAACGAGGTTCTAATTGAAATGGTCACTGACAGCATATCAGAGCATCAGTACTGCAGCTGACCGCAGCTGGACTGGCAAGCAGATAGATAATGAAGTGTAAATTTCCCTGAGGTTTTGCGAAAAAAATAAAGAATAACAATAGATCTGCTATGGTTACGTTTTCAGTATTAAGTATATGACACTGTACACAGCGCTGGTTCGGAAAACAAACATGGCTGCTACAGAAACAGTATCTATGCCTTTGGACAAAAAAAATTCCCCTGTGATTTTATATAACGATACGATATTTGCTGGTTCTACAGGGCCCAACGGGACAGGACGGCCCAAAAGGAGAGAGAGTAAGATTACAATTTATCTTGGCTGCTATTATAATATATAAATAAATCCCTGGATTATTGTTTGTAAGGTATTCCATACATAATCAATGAATTATTCTCATTTTATAGGGAATACCAGGAGAGAAAGGAGAACAGGGTTCTCGAGGAAACAGAGGGCCTCGGGGAGATCCTGTAAGTTGATTTAATTTGTCGTATAAGAATAAAAATCCGACCTTGCTGATGATAATTGTGAGTTAATCACAGCAGGTTGAAGATGGTAATAATGGGGTAATCCGATTATGTCCGAGTTGAATCATGTGATGTCACTTTATCTCTGCAGGGTGAAAAAGGACTTTCGGGTGACCAAGGACGTGAAGGATCAACAGGAATCCATGGTGAACCGGTGGGTAAAACATGACCTTTTAATTACCGTATTTTCTGGACTATAAGGCGCACCTAAAATCCAAAAATTTTCCCAGAAATCGGACGTGCGCCTTATAATCCGGTGCGCCTTATACGTGTACTGAGTTCCAAAATCTAGAAAAGTTTTGTTGTGCGACCAGGTGGTTTTTTTTCCACACGTCACAGTCACTGCTGAAAAAGCAGAGTGAAGAAAATTAATTGCGGGAGGATTAAATAAAGAACTCCGACCGCTGGACATTGGTGTAAACGGGGCGTTTAAAGTAAAGTTGATGCGATGGATGATAGACGGTGAACACACGTTTACTAAAACTCGGGAGGCGGCGGCGGGGCAAGTTACGCCACCGTCTGTGAATGGATTGTGGACGCCTGGGCTGAGGTTTCTGCTGTGACCGTCGTCCGAGCTTTCACGAAAACCGGCATCGTCGCTGAACAGCCGCCTGGCGACGAAATTGCGCAGCTTTTTAATTCAGACACAGAAGACGAGGACTTTGATGGATTTGTGGGAGAAGAGAGATTAAAATGTGTGTTTTGTCAAGTAGTAGAATAAACTTCAATTATAAATCAGCGTTTTGCATCCTTTAGGTTTCTTGTAGATCGTATGTTTTAGCGAGTGCCTTATAATACGGAGCCGTACAGAATAAGTACCGTACAGAAATAGAGTCCGTAATTCAGACTGCGCCTTATAGTACGGTGCGCCTTATACGTGGCTCAAATACAGAAATAGACCCCGTAATTCAGACTGCGCCTTATAATACGGTGCGCCTTATGGTCCGGAAAATACGGTATTCAGTTTCTAAGCGGGTTATTCAGTCAGGCTTATGAGAGGAGCTGATGCCTATCCCAGCTCGTTGTAGTGCAGATGCACAGACAACAAAAATACAAATTGGCAATTTACTGTCTCCAACTCACCTTCTGTGATTGGAAAAACAAGCTCTTGGAGGGAACTCCAAAACAGGAACATACCAAACTCCAACATACCAAACACACTGGAAGAGACTTGAGTCAAACCCAGGATCTTCTTGTTGTGAGGTAAAGATGTTGTCCTGCCATCTTGCCTCCAAACATCACTGTCTAATTTCAACCAGGCATTAGAAAACGGTCCCTCCACTCCATGTAGCTCCACCCAGCGGTTTTCCATCCATCCATTATCTTCCGCTTTATCTTCTACTAGGGTCGCGGGGGAGAACATTTCGGGCGCTGGGCAGATACACCCAGGACAGGGCGCCTATCCATCGCTGGACACACACTCACTCACACAGACACACTCTATATGGGGCAATTTGGAGAATTCAATTCACCTTGTGCCTTGATTTTCGGACTGTGGGAGGAAACCGGAGAACCCGGAAGAAACCCACACGGACATGGGGAGAACATGGAAACCCAGATTGGGATTCGAACCGGGAATCTCTAGTGCTGAGAGGTGAACATGCCAACCACTAAGCCACCGTGCCAGCCCAGAAGTTTTCATATTTTAATAATACATAAGGTTTTGTTTTAAACACAGATTTATTTTTTATTGGTGTAAAGCTGTAAAAAAAAAAAAAAAAACTGGGAAATTGGGAACTGGAGGGAGGTGTGTGTCCGAAGTACATACAGAGTCTGCATGTACATGTTGAACTGCGCAAGTCCTTAAGATTGAAAAGCATCGAATGGTAAACCTAAAGTCTGAGCTCATAACTCAGGCATGTTGTGAGCCCCTCGACTCCTGCAAAGTCCCAGATGTTGCTGCAAGGTGTAGGAGGAAGGCTGAAAAAAACAAAGACATGTGCTCAGATGAACACGCTGATTAGAGCCGTTCAGCAAACAAAATGTAGGTCTCGAAATATAGACTTGTAAATATTCCTAGAAAAACTCCTCTATAACCCTAATCATGCCCAGCTGCTGGGGAATATGGTTTAGGTGGAACCCCACTGAATTAGGAAGCCATCCAAGATGAAATTGTGGAGGGAAATGTAGCCTGCCCGGTTCTGCTGCGTCTCAGATGTACGGTGTCTTAGATGTACAGACCCGGTGGTGCAACCTGTAATTTCATGACTGCAACACTTCATGCATTGTGCTCAGATAAATGAGTAAGTGCATAGCATTTATTTGCACAGAGACGCTCAGGATAAAAGCTGATGTTTGCTTGGGAACAATCATCAAAGGATGATAGTCACATATTTACAGAACTCCCACATTTTCACTGCAGTTGTTTTGCAGATGTGGATGCCAGACTTGTGTCTCAGACTTGTTTCGGGTTCATGTGCCTGGCTTTAATTAATATTCTGGTCATTTTAACTTCGCTCAGCCCCTTCATGGGACTCCATACTCATTTGGCTACATCATTAGGTACACCTCATTACATTGTTTCTATAGTTAGTGAGCATTTGGACCATTAAATGGATTCATTTGTAGTTTTATTATTATAACCTGAAATCACAAAGTCACATACTTTGCATCTATATAACGTGGAACTTCATAGACTACAATAGAGAATAAGTATAGAAAGTAGACATGAGGTGTATCTAATAAAGTGGGCGGTGAGTTTTATATATGAAAAAAGGCACGCAGCAACATCCAACCGACCTTCACGTCTTTATTGTATATGCTGGACTTCCCACATACCAGATGTTCCCAACTAAAGTCCTTGCTTATATTGTCCAGACTCACATGCAGCACTCTGTTTGTGTAATGGTTCTATAAACTGATGTTACTCCACTGTGAGTGGATGGAAAGAAACGGGTGGAAATCAGATTTTTGATTTGTGAATTAAAAAGCCAGTTGTATGGACACAGCCACTGATTTGATTCTGCTCTTTCAGCAAAACACGTTCTGTTGAGTCATATGTACATTTGCGGTTTATGACCTAATCGAAACGAAGTTTCAGTAAGTTCTCAGGGCTTGTCATGAATGGACTTGGGTGTTCCCTTTTAGGTTCAGTGTTCCCTTAGGATGATCTAGATAGAACAAGGAGTGTAGACTTTATTAAATAACTTCCACAGCTTTAATTAAATAGATGGCTCGGCCAAAAAGAAAACTTTGCATGCTCTTGTTTTGCACTGGACATAATTTAACAGTGATTATAGTGCACGGTGGCCATGGCATTGTTTCAGAAACCTAACACACTCTTACAACTTAAAGCTCTTTAAAGTCTTAAAGCTCTTTAAAAGGTCAGGAGTGGTGTGGTGTGTGAGTTTTCATGCGTCCTGAATTGCTTATTCATAAGAGCTTGAAGAGTTTTGGCATTGTCGTTCTGGAATATGCCATCAGGGAGAATGTAGTGATGGTAGATGTTGGGCTGTCAAGTTAAAAACGAAGTCTTTCAACCATTATTTATGTTACTGGTCATTAAACTGCCTACAATCATCCCAACTTGATTGTTGGGAGTCGGCGTGCAGGGCCGGCATGAATGATACAGCCGGCAATGAAGGGTCTTGAACCTGCACCCTTCAGATTAATCTTTAAAAGTCTCTTAAAGTAATCTCTTTTGCCTTCTGTACTTTATACAGAGAGGAATTCATCCCCCACATTTAACCCATCCATGCCCATGCACTGAAACACACACCGAGTGAAGTAAGCACACACGTGCCTGGAGCGGTGGGCAGCCCTGAATATGGTTCTTGGGGATCAATTGGGTTTAGATGCCTTGCTGAAGGGCACCTGAGCCAGAGTACTTGGTAGGACCATGAATCGAACCGAGGACCTTCAGGTTGTAAGGATCATTCCTTACCACAAGCCTACGACTGCCATGTAGTTTGCTTTCAATTAAAGCATCTGCAACATGCATAGTGATGTCATAACATGCTACTGAGATTAAATTAAATTATATTTATATAATAGATGTCTTGGGGCAGCACGGTGGCTTAGTGGTCAGCACGTTTGCCTCTCAGCACTAGGGATTCCCGGTTCCAATCCCAAAATGGGTGGAGTTTCCATGTTCTCCCCGTGTCTGCGTGGGTTTCCTCCGGGTTCTCCGCTTTCCTCCCACAGTCCAAAAACATGGATCAAGTCAATTGAATTCTCCAAATTGTCCCATATAGAATGTGTTTGTGTGAGTGAGTGTATGCCCAGCGATGGATTGACGCTCTGTCCTGGGTGTATCTGCCCAGCGCCCGAGACGTTCCTCCCCTGGATGGGCATGGGGGGAACCCCACAGAGACCCTAATAGAGGATAAAGTGGGAGATAATGGATGGAAAATTGATGTCTTATAATCTTCAAAAAATATGGATAAACACACATTAGACTATACAATACTTTGACTATAAAGATACTTTGGATAAAATCATATACTGTACTGATGTAACACACATATCAATATTTCTTTCATAGGGTGAACCTGGAAAACCTGGGGTTCCAGGTTACCGTGGTGATGAGGGTCCTCAAGGACAGGAGGTGAGCAGTTCCCTGGCTTTCCTCTTGGATTATGGTTTATATATTAATAGCACAAAGATATACAAAGGTCACATTTTTCCTATCCTCTTTAGGGGCCAAAAGGACCCAGAGGAATCAAAGGAGCTCCCGGAGACAGAGGACTGATGGGAGAGAGGGTGAGTTCTGCTTCCGTTTGTGTTTCAAATTAATATTTACAAAAAAACTGACGTGTATTCGGTTATTTCTTAGGGACCACCAGGAGCCCAGGGAAATGGATCCGAGGGTTGTCATGGTTTTCAGGTGGAGATTTCTTTATTAACCCTATGAAATTCATAATGGCAGTTCATTCTTTAGGTGACTGATATTTTCTGGTCCCTCAGGGTTATCCTGGTCCCAGAGGAGATTCTGGAGAACCTGTAAGTAGTCAGTCCTTACCTTTCCTATTAGATTCATACGAAACTTTGACTCTAATTTTCCAGTAATAAAATATTGGAAGAATAAAAATAAGCTGAAATGGCTTTAATTAATCCGTTGTAATTTGTTCTTTGTCCTCAGGGAAGCAGAGGAACCCCGGGACCCAAAGGAGACGATGGTGATCCTGGTGACTCTGGTGTGGATGTGAGTGACTCCTATTGTTTGATCTTTCTAAACCAGGGCTTTTAGTTTGCCATCTATTATACATCAGTCAAAATTATATTGTGGGACGGCATCCTCTCAGCGCTGAGGATCCAGGTTCGAATCCCGATCTGGGTGGAGGTTCCATGTTCTCACCATGTACGCATGGGATTTTTCCGGGTTCTCCGGTTTCTTCCCACAGTCCACAAACATGGATTCAAGGTGAATTTGCTGCTCTAAACATTCTTCCCTGGACAGGCATGGGGAGAGTGTTTAGAGCAGCAAATTCACCTTGAATCCATGTTCTCATTCTCCCCATGCCTCTCCAGTGGAGAATGTTTGGAGCAGCAAATTCACCTTGAATCCATGTTCTCACCATATCTGCATGGGATTTTTCCGGGTTCTCCGGTTTCTTCACGCAGTCCACAAACATGGATTCAAGGTGAATTTGCTGCTCCAATTATTCTTCCCTGGACAGGCATGGGGAGAATGAGAACATGGATTCAAGGTGAATTTGCTGCTCTAAACATTCTCCCCATGCTTGTCCAAGGGAGAATGTTTGGAGCAGCAAATTCACCTTGAATCCATGTTCTCACCATATCTGCATGGGATTTTTCCCGGGTTATCAGGTTTATTCCCGCAGTCCACAAATATGGATTCAAGGTGAATTGCTGCTCTTAACATTCTCCCCATGCCTGTCCAGTGGAGAATGTTTGGAGCAGCAAATTCACCTTGAATCCATGTTCTCACCTTATCTGCATGGGATTTTTCCCAGGTTATCAGGTTTATTCCCGCAGTCCACAAATATGGATTCAAGGTGAATTGCTGCTCTTAACATTCTCCCCTGGACAGGCATGGGGAACTCCACTTCTTGATCCCAGTAGAGTATTACACTGTTGAGATGAGATGAGATGGACAGCCTGTTATGCTTTTTCTGGTAGCAGACCCTCATCATCCTCTGTTCTGGGATCAGCCTCATTCTCAGACTCCTGTCTTTTCTAATTACTCATGTAGCGACTAGTTGGAAATACTGTTGTTGTTTGGTTATTGTGTCAGATGTTTAATCTGCTGTGTCAGCTTCACTCCACTTATTTGGTTGATGCTGCAGCTTTGATCTCCGGCAGCTGTGTGTATCTTGTAGTCATGGAGATGAGAAACTACGATGTGAGGGAGACAAATTAGAATCGTAATAACATCGCTTTAATGGCGGTCCCTCATCGATGATGGGAGAAACATTAGTCTCCAGACCCTTCTTGTTAAATTTGAGAAAACGAAGTTGGAATCATCAGCTGTGAATGGAAAGAAATGGAAAAGAGGCTTGAAGCAGCTCAGATAATGTCCAATAAACACTTATTCTATTAATTGAAAATGGCTCCTAAG
Source organism: Corydoras sp. C115 (assembly GCA_019802505.1). Lineage (NCBI taxonomy): Eukaryota > Metazoa > Chordata > Actinopteri > Siluriformes > Callichthyidae > Corydoras > Corydoras sp. C115. Next base: position 224,195 of record JAFMOC010000422.1, read on the forward strand.
TTTTTATAGGACCAGTTAATGCGCTTTCCACAGTTTCTGCCTTTGGATAACCGAGTTTTCGCCAAGTATGTATTTCCTTGATGCCAAGCTCCTCAGCTGTCTCGCAGTGTGTAATGGTTCCCATATGCTACGTATCTACGAGCCTCACTCTCAGAAGTCTACACGAGGGAAGACACAGCATTCTGTTTATGAATGTTTGTAGTACAAGATGGAGCATCATGTGAAAAGGGAGTGGCCCTTTGTTTCAGGCTCCTGATTGTTTCGTTTCGGTCACATCACACTCAGATTAAGAACATCTGAAATTAGAATTCCAGTATTATATAATGTATATAGTACACTTTATTAAAAACATCTGCGCTCTCATGATTGAAGCTGCCCTGTATGGACCCCAAATTACGCATGACCTCTGAGTGTTTTGTGCAATGGTTTCATTGGAAATCCAGAAATTCTGAGTAATTTGGAACCAGGCGTCGTCATCGGTGCCAGAATTTTAAAAGACCTGTCCAAAAACATGGTGGCACGGTGGCAGAGTTTTGAACACGTCCGCCTCACAGCGCTGGGGATCTAGGTTCGAATCCTGATCTGGGTGGAGTTTCCATGTTCTCCCTGTGTCTGTGTGGGTAATCTCTGGGTCCTCTGGTTCTCTCCCACAGTTCAAAACCATGGAATTGGCAGCTCTAAATTGGTCCTATTTAATTTGCCCCTATAAAGTGGGTGTGTATGTGAGTGAGTGTGTGCCCAGTGATTAGGAGCAGCATTAATTGAATACCCTGTTCTCTTAGGTGTCAACTGTAAAGGCCGGTGGAGGTTTTATTTAACATCTGATACCTGTGCACTGACATTGAGATAGCAGGCCTTACATACGCATTGTACTGAAGACTATTTATTGGATTTTTGATTTCTAAAAGTTGCAAAAAGCAGAAAGTTGCCTAGAACTTAGCACGTAGTCTCCTGTGGAAAACCACCCACTGATCAAGATAAATAATTTAATAAAGAGACAACAGGGAATCATCTGGCACTGAATCTTAAGGCTCCACAAACATGCTCTCTTGATATTAAAAAACTCAACTTACATAATATAAAGTAACAATTTCCGAATTTGATTCCTGTTAGAGTTCCATGACTGTTTTCTAAAATGTGTAAACATCTCGTTTTTTTTTATTCTGGCAGAGTTTACAGCATCGTTTGAGTGATCGCTCAGACCGCTGCTAGAATTATTAAAGAATTCATTGTTGTAAGGTCATGTTTATTCATAATAAGAATTTGGATGCTGGATGGGTCCAGATGGTGAGTCTGAACCAAACTGAGATGGAAATCTTCAGTAGGAGGGAAACATTTGACCCTATCACTTACTGTTCTCACAGTGTGGGGGGGGGCGGTTTGCAAACTGACAAAGTAAAGGAACACAGTAGGACTTTGTATTAAACCTACAGAATTCACTGTACACACTTCAGAGAAGTTATTTACTTAACAACATCCATCCATTATCTTCCGCTTTATCCTCTATTAGGGTCACGGGGTGTGGTTCCCCATGCCCATCCAGTGGAGAACGTTTCGGGCGCTGGGCAGGTACATCCAGGACAGGACGCCAATCCATCCCTGGACACTCACTCACTCAGACACGCACACTCTATATGGGGCAATCTGGAGAACTCAATTGACTTGATCCATGTTTTTGGACTGTGGGAGGAAACCGGAGAACCCGGAGGAAACCCACGCAGACACGTGGAGAACATGGAAACTCCACCCAGATGGAGATTCGAACCGGGAATCCCTAGCGCTGAGAGGAGAACATGCTAACCACTAAGCCACCGTGCCTAATTAAGAACAAATACTGTCTAATCATAAAAAAATTGGACACGCCCCCTTCTTGCTCCATTCTCTATTTTCTACACTTATCATATAGATGGACTTTGTAGTTTTATAATTCCAGACTGTAGTCCATCTGTGTTCTGGTGTTTGTTAGTCCCCTGTTGGTTCTCTGTTCTCTGTTGGTCAGGAGCATCACAGAACAGGTATCATTTGGGTGGTGGATTGTTTATTGGTGGTGGGGGGGGGGGGGGGTTTAGTGCAGCCGTGCTGCTGTAGTTTCATTTCTCCACCTCAGTGACACTGCTGGCAACAAACATTCAACATCTTTATTCGGTCATGGTTTTAGACCCAGTTTGCTGTGTGAACATCTTACTACAAAACAATGACATTAAAATATAAATGAAAAGAGTTTTATAGCCATCACCTACAGTTTAGAGGAAAATGAAGTAAGGCTCACATACAAAGACCCATAATACTCCAGTAAATCAGCCACACAACGGTTTAACAGGATACATTTTGTTTTGTGAAGTGGCCAAACTTCAACCCAGCTGGAATGCTGCGGCGTCTTTTGGAAACGGCTGTTCGTGCAAGAAATCCTTTACTTGGTTGAATAATAGTCCTGAAAAACTTTTTTCAACATTTTCATTTTTCCCACACATGTCGTCGTATATTATATATATATATATATATATACACGCCCCCTTTTTGCTCCACTTATTGTCCATGTTCTCAGTTCCACGTCCTGTAAAGATGGACTTTGTAGTTCTATAATTCCAGACTGTAGTCCATCTGTTTGTGTTCTACAGTACATACTGTGTACGTCCCCTTTACTCTGTTCGAATGGTCAGAACCCCAATAATACCACCACAGAGCAGGGGTTATTTGGTGGGTGCATTAGTCCTATCCCAGCAGTGTCACTGAGGTGGAGAAATGAAACTACAAAACCCCCCTCACCACATCAGTGTCACTGCAGAACTGACAATAAACAATCCACCACCCAAACGATACCTGTTCTGTGATGCTCCTGACCAACAGAGAACAGAGAACCAACAGAGGACTAACAAAAACAACAGATGGACTACAGTCTATAATAAAAACTACAAAGTCCATCCATATGACAAGTGAAGGCAATAAAAAGATAATGGAGCAAGAAGGGGGCGTGTCCAAAATTAAATACATTATATATGTATATGTATGTATATATATATATATATATATATATATATATATATATATATATATATATATATATATATATGTATATGTATGTATATATATATATATATATATATATATATATATATATATATATATATACATATATATACATACATACATACATATATATATATATATATATATATATATATATATATATATATATATATATATATATATATATATATATATATATATATATATAAAAAGGCGGCACAGTGGCTTAGTGGTCAGCACGTTCGCCTAGGGATTCCCGGTTCGAATCCCCATCTGGGTGGAGTTTCCATGTTCTCCCTGTGTCTGCATGGGTTTCCTGCGGGTTCTCCGGTTTCCTCCCACAGTCCAAAAACATGGATCAAGTCAATTGAATTGAATTCTCAAAATTGCCCCATATGAGTGTGTGCCCAGTGATAGATTGGCGCCCTGTCCTGGGTGTATCTGCCCAGCGCCCGAGACGTTCTTCTTGCTCCATTATCTTTTTATTGCCTTCACTTGTCACAATAGATGGACTTTGTAGTTTTAGAATTATAATTATAAAACTACAAAGTCCAGATATATATATATATATATATATATATATATATATATATATATATATATATATATATATATATATATATATGTATATATATGTACAGCTCTTCAGGGATAAACTAAACATCATGTAATTTATACATAATGCTTCATTTCATGTTGAACTGTCTCTGTGATGTGCAGTTAAATATGTAAACGTCTTTTCTTGTCTTAATGATCTAACGCGCAACATTCTTCCAACAACGTGATGTCACGCATGTCTGGTTCACACCTGTAGTCCATATGGCGACTTTCCTGTTTTGCCCAAGGTTGAGCTGCTCCATATTTCATCTCTGTTGCTCTCCATATACTTAAGAGGAAAGATCTAAAAGCACATGTTGTGTTTCTCTTTGGCTGAATTCCACCAGCTTGCAAGGTTCGGAGTCTGTGTGTAAATGAAAGGTCCCAGTGTAACACGTTTGACATGTTGCTCTCTCAGCGACTTGAGTAAATGCTATCAATTAAACAGATTTTGTTAACAGATTTTGATATCAACACTGTTTATATTCATCTGTATTTTCTGATTTAAATTAATGTATTGTATATCAAACATCGATACGAATGTGAAGCACTCAGAAGTGTGTTTTTGTTAATAATGTCATGTCTGGACAAATGGCTCAGCCAATCAGATATAAGGGCCGGAACTACCCATTTCATAATACATTTTATTCAAAGCCCCAGCATTTGTTAACTGTACATAAAGTTAAATTTCAATGTCCTCACAGCTTCACTCAAAATTTAGAAGAGCATCTTGTTATTGGGGCGGCACGGTGGCTTAGTGGTTTAGCACGTTCGCCTCTCAGCTCTAGGGATTCCTGGTTCGAATCCCCATCTGGGTGGAGTTTCCATGTTCTCCCCGTGTCCATGTGGGTTTCCTCCGGGTTCTCCGGTTTCCTCCCACAGTCCAAAAACATGGATTAAGTTAATTGAGTTCTCTAAATTGCCCCATATAGAGTGTGTTTGAGTGTGTGAGTGTGTACCCAGCGATGGATTGGTGTCCTGTCCTGGGTGTATCTGCCCAGCGCCCGAGACGTTCTCCCCTGGATGGGCATGGGGAACCCCACCGCGACCCTAATAGAGGATAAAGCGGGAGAGAATGAATGAATCTTGTTATTGGTCGGTTTTGAGTTCTGCGATGTGTCTTTGCGGGTTGGTTTAGACATCAAACTTCTTTACACATCTGAAATTTGTAGATCCTGTCTGTACTCTCGTACTTTAAGGGCGTTCTGCTTCTCTGCTTATGACGACTGTTTAAACATGTTTAAGCTCGGCTATAAACATTTCAGGGGCCTTATACTCCTAGGAGGAGGCGGAGGAGTCCGCCATCTTTTCCATTCATTTTACATTATGACAATGATACATTTTTTCCAGGAGTGGGTCTAGAATAAAAGAGGGGATTGGAAAAAAGCAGGGAATAGGTCATTAGATACTATTCTTGAAAAGCTGTCTTTTCTATCGAGTTTGTATGAACTCTGAGACTAAATGTATACACTACATGTGAAAACCACCGAGCTACCAAGCCCTTGCGGGTTAGGGCTTTGGGTTATCAATCTAAAGGTTGGCGGTTCAAATCCCAGGTCCACTGAAGTTACCAGTGTGGGATCTTGAGCCAGACCCTTACCCCTCATTGCTCCAGGGATGTTGTGATGAACCCTGTGCTCACCTCAAAAGTCGCTTTGGATAAAAGCATCTGCTTAATGACAAATGTAATGGAAATATAAGTATGGAGACAACAATTCATCAGTGAATTTGAGTGTTTTATTTAACCGCATAGCCAGAAATGTCTAAGTGCGTCGTTGGACATTGGAAAGTGAGTCCCATGTGAGTCCCATGTATTGGAGTCCCCAATATATTGGAGTCCCATGTTGTACAACGATCATGGGGGTGACATTTGGAAACAGGCTTGGTGCTTAAACATTCATTCATTATCATCCACTTAATCCTATATTACAATGGGGGGGGGTTACATGAACAAGGACAGAGATTTTAAGCCACATCCTCTCGTCCAACATCGGTGTCTTATCTCAAGTTTTTTCTGAATTAACAATTTCCACACACACACTCCAGAGTCTTGTGGAAAGACTATTGTAAAGAGTACAGATCCTGTGGGTGCTATGTGTCAGTGTTCTAATATTCTGTCCCTGTGGATGTCCACTGAGAGGCTGTTGTATAGTCATCTATATGTTCATCTATATAATTCATTCATTCATTATCTCCCGCTTTATCCTCTATTAGGGTCGCGGTGTGATTCCCAATGCCCATCCAGGGGAGAACATCTTGGGCGCTGGGCAGATACACCCAGGACAGGGCACCAATCCATCACTGGGCACACACTCACTCACACAGACACACTTGATACACGACTTGATACACGGGGAGAACATGGAAACTCCACCCAGATGGGGATTCGAACCGGGAATCCCTAGAGCTGAGAGGAGAACGTGCTGACCACTAAGCCACCGTGCCGCCGTATATGTAATAATTAAACATGTTATTTCTTCTATAGAACAACCAACCAGGGCCACTCGGGCCAAAAGGAGCAAAGGGCCACAGAGGACCTGAAGGACCACCTGTGAGTTAAACACCTTAAACCCACCTTACAATGCTTTGTTGACGCTACTGTATAGATTTTTGTTCAACCTTATGTTACTGCCATTTCCATTCACCTTTATAATGCATTTTTACAAATGTCTCTTACAAAATGTCTTAAAATATCCTACAAATGTCTTCCAAACATACAGAAAATATGTCCAAACTATGTCAAACCCTAGGAAACACCATGTAGGGGTTTAGGTCTTTCTGAAGCTGCATGCAGATGTGCTATTAAACCGTCTGTTGAAGCAGCCTTACTTCTCTCAGGCAGATATTCTGCCACACTCGTACGTTCCTCTGGACTCCATCCATTATGACGGAGACTCTGCAGCCTAAACACAGTCTTATTTGGAATTTGATTCCCAGCAGATTTGAATCTTCTGGCCTTTGGCAGGAGTTTCTCATGAAGCAATGCATGAAAACAGGAACTAAACTCGCTTGCTTTTATTGATTTAGGTCCATACTAAAGAACACGTCATTTGTTTTGCGTACTTCATTAGGGTTGTTCTATTTTTTCCTTATACAGGGACCACCAGGACCACCTGGGCCGTCTGGAGTTGATGTAAGTTGAATGAAATCGAATATTACAAGATCAAAATTGTCATTTAGAAGCTGTCAAAAGTTTGGACACGCCCCCTTTTTAGCTACATTGTCTTTTTCCTCCACTTATCATATAGATGGACTTTGTAGTTTTACTATTACAGACTGTAGTTCATCTGTTTTCTCTTGTTTGTTAGTCCACTGTTGGTTCTCATTCCTCTATTGGTCAGGACCATCACAGAACAGGTATCATTTTGGGTCTTGAACATTAGAACAGAGTAAAGGGGACATACACAGTATGTACTGTAGAACACAAACAGATGGACTACAGTCTGGAATTGTAGAACTACAAAGTCCATCTTTACAGGAAGGACAATAAGTGGAAAAGTTGGGCGTGGCCAAACTTTTGACTGGCACTGTATGTAAACATCAGCTCAAGCATGTTCTGTAAAATTACTGTATAATCTATAAATATTCTTATTAAAAGAATTTGCACATGTCAGTAAGGACTTTAAAATAGCTTTTACAGAACCTTTATATAACAGGGTTTTAATTTTGGAATTCTGTACATGGATTTTATCGCTTATACTAATATCCAAACTTTCCAGTGCAATAATTGAAGTAATAAATCGTAGAATATCACTGAGCTGATCATCCCACTTCAAAGATAAGACTTTTTTTTTTCCTGTGTAAAATTTCTCAGAACCACATATTATTTAGAATCAGAACACTTAATCCCCGGGGAAATTTTTTATAAAGCTTTTTTTTTTCTTTTTTTTTAACATAAGCGTCAATATGTAGTCTTCCAGTGAAGATAAACTTTCTCTTGCAACATCTGATCAATAGGTGTGAAAGAAATAGCTTTGCTATGAAGAATTTAAAAGGGTTCGTTTTAAATATCAAGCTATTTAGTTTGCACTTTTTGGGAAGTCGAACGTCATAATGCTCTCAGACGGCAACAGTGAGTAATTAAATCAAGCTATTCCAGTAAAAATACATAAACTTTTCTTTATTGCCTTTTTTCGCTGTAGGACTGCGAGATCCTTGACATCATCATGAAGATGTGTTGTAAGTACCTTCCTTTGCTGATTATGTACAGATTTCACACATATATTTTGGACCCACAATATATTAATTCTTTTAAAATGAATATATATATATATATACACATATATATATATATATATATATGTATGTATGTATGTATGTATGTATGTATGTATGTATGTGTATGTGTGTGTGTGTGTGTGTGTGTGTGTGTGTGTGTGTGTGTGTGTGTGTGTGTGTGTGTGTGTGTGTGTGTGTGTGTGTGTGTGGGGCGGCACGGTGGCTTAGTGGTTAGCATGTTCTCCTCTCAGCGCTAGGGATTCCCGGTTTGAATTCCAATCTGGGTGGAGTTTCCATGTTCTCCCCGTGTCCGCGTGGGTTTCCTCCGGGTTCTCCGGTTTCCTCCCACAGTCCAAAAACATGGATCAAGTCAATTGAGTTCTCCAAATTGCCCCATATAGAGTGTGTCAGTGTGAGTGAGTGTGTGCCCAGCGATGGATTGGCGCCCTGTCCTGGGTGTATCTGCCCAGCACCCGAAACGTTCTCCCCTGGATGGGCATGGGGAACCCCACCGCGACCCTAATAGAGGATAAAAGCGGGAGATAATGAATGAATGAATATATATATATATATATATATATATATATATATATATATATATATATATATATATATATATATATATATATATATATATATATAAACATTAATTAACCTTACCACAAACCCTTCAGTCTACAAACTATGTAAGAAGCTTGCCTGTACTTAGTAACATCAACATAATACCTAACATACAGAAGTTAGTTAATAATTAATAATAATAATAATGATACAAGACAACAATAAATAATATTTACCTTCTGAAATAGCTTTAAAAGAACTTCTGGTGCAGCCAGTTTGTTCAGACAGCAGCAGTTTCCTGTTATTTAGAGTCGATTTATAAGGGTTATGACTTTCTGGCGAAAAAACATCTGGCCTTTTTTTAATAGAACTGTTTTCCAGAACAAATGGTTTTGGTTTGGTTTGGAGTTTATTGAACCACATGAATAAATAAAACATTGATACGTTTGATAGATTAGGGGATTTGTGCATGCTGCTCCTCTCACACTGTAGAGCTGGATGCATTTTAAATATATTGTTGTTTTTTTCTTGCTTTTTTAGCATGCTGTGGTAAGTCGCTTCTTTATTCTTACTTGGAATTGTGCTAAAGGAACTCACACTGATTTTTACTGTAAATTCATTGCTTTGTGGATTAAAGGTTACTAATCTATTGATTTGTTTAGAGTGTAAATGCGGACCCATTGACATCGTGTTCATTGTGGACAGCTCTGAGAGCATCGGTGCCACCAACTTCGCCATCTCTAAAGATTTTATCGTAGCCGTCATCGACAGACTGATCAGAGATCAGCAAGTCAAAGTGAGTACAAGAGGAAATCTAAATAAATACAGTGCCAGTTACAAGTTTGGACACGCCCACTTCTTGCAATGTAGTTTATTTCCTCCATTTCATATATAGAACAGAGAAAAAGGGGCGTACGCTGTATGTTACACTGTATGTACTCTAGAAAACAACCAGATGGAATACAGTCTGGAATTGTAAATCTACAGTCCATCTTTCCAGTAATTGGAGCTGAGAACATGGACAATAATTGGAGAAAAAAGGAGGCGTGTACTGTATATTGTTGACTTTTGGTTCGGGCCTCGTATCTCTAAGGAACCTTTTGTTCCTGCTCTGTCCAGTTTCATGTCAACGAGTCTCGGGTTGGCGTGGTACAGTACAGTGGAGCAAACGCCCAAGAGGTCGTAAGACTCGGCGATCAAAACATCCGGACGCTGACAGACCTCAAGCAGTATGAGCACCAAGATACCTCATTATTGTTGTCTTAATAATTGATTCGCTATCATCATCTGATCGGTGGATTCTGACTTCTTTAGGGCTGTTAAAAACCTCCGCTGGTTGGCTGAGGCAACCTACACAGGGGAGGCCCTCCAGTACTCACTGAATAACCTGCTCAGAGGACTGGTGAAGGAGAAGAGCATCGTGCTGGTTCTGACTGATGGCCGTTCAGACATCGATCGGGACAAAGTGCCTTTGGAGATCCTGTGCAATAAAGGCTTTAAGGTCAGATTTTAAAGCAGAGGGACAAGGTAGCTCAGTGGTTAGAGCGTTGGGCTATCAATCTGAAGGTTGGGGGTTCAAATCCCAGGTCCACTGGGTTACCAGGTTAACAATGTGGGTCCTTGAGCAAGACCCTTAACCCTCATTGCTCTAGGGATGTTGTGATGTACCCTGTGCTCACCTTGTAAGTCGCTTTGGATAAAAGCATCTGCTAAATGACCAAATGTAATCTAAATGTAGATGCAGGACTAGTAAATGTAACCTACACTGAAAGAAGTGCTGAGACACAATAATTCTGCATTTAGTCTCAGAAGAAAACAAAGCCCTTAGTTGTAGAGTTAGGGGAAGGCCCTTTGTTCCTGTCCTCTTATAACTTCTTCTCATCCTTGTGGTAGGTCGGTGGTGTAGGTGTTGTTGACTATGCAGGTAGACGGCCCCAGGCAGACAGAGTAAATGACGTCGCCTGTACGACCGACCCCAGTCGGCCGGGCTTCTACTTCGTCCTCAACAACTTTGCCATGCTTTTGGATGACGGCTTCCTGAGAAACCTGACGGATAAAGTATGTGAAGGTACGTTTTTGATCAGGTAACATCGTAGATCAATATATAGTCACGAGAAACAGATTTTAATTTGAAAATACTATAACTTTCTTTTTCTTTACAGAGAAAAAGTGCCCGAATTATACCTGCCCAAGTAAGTACACGTCTGCACTATTAAATGTTTGTCGACTTATTTACATTTTGTTCGTGTTTCTTGCTCATCGGTCACTTTATTCACTAACGACACTGCACTCAAGTGTCTGTCAGCTCCACTTACTGTACCATATAGATGCACTCGACTTGACCGACCCCTGCTTAGTCCCCTTTACTCTGTTCTAAAGGGGTCTGGACCACAATGGAGTCATTATGATTTGGGTGGTGGAAGATTTTTAGTAATGCAGTCACAGTGATGTTATGGTAGTTCATGTGATGTGATGCACTGCGATCTACTGCATGATATACATCTTGAAGTCACTTCCGGAATGGGAAGTGGATGGGGAGTGCCTAGAATAATGTACAATTAAGTAAAAGACGAGATGAGAGTGCATTTATATGTGAAGTGGAGCAGATCACATGGCCAGAATTAAAAACAAGGCAATATTGTAATTCCTGAATATTTATGTTAATAACGCTATGAATATGTGTTGCAGTTACCTTCGATGAGCCTACAAACATCCTCATTATGTTGGACAGCTCATCCAGCGTAGGTGCTAAGAACTTTGACATGACCAAAGACTTCACTAAGAAGCTGGCGAAGCGTTTTCTGACTGCCAAAAAGACAGGGTCCTTCCTGGTCAAAGTAGCAGTGGGTCAGTACAGCAACATTGCCGCAATGGATGCCAACTTCTCCAGCAACGCCACTGAAGTTGCCGTTCAGGTCAGCAAGGCAAGGTTTATGGACAGTGGCACACAAGTGATGAAGGCATTGAATCTTGGCATGAGTCAGCTAAGAGGCAGTGGGAACGCAAGGAAGAAACTGCTGGTGTTCGCAGACGGGCACTCGCAAGGCATCACTGCCAACCAGCTCCAGAAAATCGTGGACCAGGTGAACACTGCCGGAGTTGAGCTTTACATTTTGGCCATTGGGAATAAGGTGAATGAAGCCAATCTGCATGTGCTGGTGAGTCGGGGGAAAGTCTACCGCAACCTCTTCAGGGTCACCGACTACAATGCCTTGCTCAGAGGAGTCTATTACCAAACTGTCTCTCGGAAGATTTCTCTAGTCTAAAGGGGTCGGCTGGTTAATTTGTGCTCCGAAGACCATATCTGAAAGGGCACGGGATAGGGGAAGCAATACAAAGGAGCATACGCAAGTACACAAGGGGTGGGGCAATAGAGCACAAGCTTTGACTTTTTTCATCATTAAATTGTGAACCATATCTCGTTTTTAAATCTTTTACTCAAATTATGCTTAAGAAAAAGTAAAAGTATTCTGTTTTGTTTGTCGCTTATATGTGGTGTAAAGGTATCAGGTTTTGCAGATGCTATTTCACAGCTATTTTATTCATCCCTTGGTCATTCTGGTGCTTTGATCAGATGAAGCTTTCACACTTAGGCCATTTGTGAACTTTGGGAACATTTGGTTGATCCGTCTGCCTGTAGAACAGAATATCTAGGTTCTGATTTAGAATTGAATGTCTAACACATCGATCACCTTAAATGTCTTAATGGAGAGCATTTTCACCTTTAAACCAGTGTTTCCCGGATAGGATGCAAACCCGACATAAGAAAGTAATGCTCAGTGAAGATGATGATGAACGTATGCTCACATTGTCTGTATAAAGCGTGAGCCGTCTCATTTCGACCTGCAGGACGTCACTTGATTATCACTTGGTGCTAAAAGTGTAGACTCAGGCTTTTTGTCACGTGATTACATAAAGCACAACGTGCCAGTTTGCTGTCGGGTGCCTTTGACCAAAGCATTTTACCACTAATTGTTCTAATACATGTACTTCAAGCCTTTCACTGGGGAAACGCAATCGAGAAATCAAAAGTTTTCAATAAATCATCATTTGAAGAAACCGATCCGACCTTCGATGTCTCGTGTGTAAAATGTTACTTCAATAAAAACAATGATTTGTGGACAAACCTGGTGATGGCAGAATTAATTAATTCATTCATTCATTATCTCCTGCTTTATCCTTTAGTAGGGTCGCGGTGGGGTTCCCCATGCCCATCCAGGGGAGAACGTTTCGGGCGCTGGGCAGATAGACCCAGTACAGGGCGCCAATCCATTGCTGGGCACACACTCACTCACACACACACACACTCTATATGGGGCAATTTGGATAATTCAATTGCTCTTGATCTATGTTTTTGGACTATGGGAGGAAACATGAGAACCAGGAGGAAACCCACATGGACACGGGGAGAACATGAAAAATCCACCCAGATGGGGATTCGAACCGGGAATTCCTAGTGCTGAGAGGAGAACATGCCAACCACAAAGCCACCATGCCGCCCCTAAATTTCGTGGCTCTGTATGATTCACTCTAGAACGTGGGAGTTGCTCCCTACGTGGATGGAGAGCTAGAACGTTTTGCTGGGTGTCAGGAATGAAAAGAACATTGATTTTTAATCCATCCATTCATTATCTTCCGCTTTATCCTCTACTGGGGTTGTGGGGGGGTTCCCCATGCCTATCCAGGGGGGAAGTTTTCAGGCACTGGGCAGATACACCCAGGACAGGACACCAATCTATCACTGGGCACACACTCACTCACACACACACACTCTCTATATGGGGCAATTTGGAGAACTCAATTGACTTGATCCATGTTTTTGGACTGTGGGAGGAAACCGGAGAACCCGGAGAAAACCCACGCGGACACGGGGAGGACATGGAAACTCCACCCAGATGGGGATTCGAACCGGGAATCTCTAGTGCTGAGAGGAGAACATGCTAACCACTAAGCCACCGTGCCGCCAGTATTAATTTATCAAATCACAAAAATTTGTTGGAATCCCGATCTCGGTGAAGTTTCCGTGTTCTGCTCATGTCCATGTGGGTTTCCTGCTTGTCTGATTGTTTTGTTAAAGTTTAAACTATTATTTAATATAGAGTACCAGCCGGGCGGCACGGTGGCTTAGTGGTTAGCATGTTCTCCTCTCAGCGCTGGGGATTCCCGTTTCGACTCCCAATCTGGGTGGAGTTTCCATGTTCTCCCCGTGTCCGCGTGGATCTCCTCCAGGTTCTCCGGTTTCCTCCCACAGTCCAAAAACATGGATCACGTCAATTGAATTCTCCAAATTGCCCCATATATAGTGTTTGTGTGAGTGAGTGTGTGCCCAGTGATGGATTGGCGCCCTGTCCTGGGTGTATCTGCCCAGCGCCCGAGACATTCTCCCCTGGATGGGCATGGGGAACCCCCCCCCCCCCCCCCCGTGACCCTAATAGAGGATAAAAAGCGGAAGATTTTGGACATGCCCCCTTTCTGCTCCACTTATTGTCCATGTTCACAGTTCCACTTCTTGTAAAAATACATATCTGGCCATGTCCATTTCTCATTGCATGTTATTTGAGGGGGTGGCATGGTGTTACGGTCGCATGCCCGTCTCTCAGCACTGGGGATACAGGTTCTAATCCCGATCTCCCCATGTCCATGTGGGTTCCCTTTAGGTTCTCCGGTTTCCTCCCACCGAAAGAGTCCAACCAAATTGCCCCTATAGAGTGTGTGTATCTGTGTGACTGATTGCATGCCCTGTGATGAATGGGAGCCCAGTCGTGGGTGTATCTGTCCAGTGCCCAAAACATTCTCGCCGAGCATTGAGAACCCCACCCCCTCCATGATTTTAGAGGATTAAATGGAAGGTCATATGATGTGATACATCCCATCTATTTATATGGGACATACTTTGAAAAGTCAGTGTTTGAAATTGATAAACAGTTTTGTAATTGAACAGCTGCAGGGGCATGAGGAATCATAATGGAGCTGATACAAACAAACCAACCACAAAACCAACAGCAGCATGTTGCTCCTCATTATTTTGTTAAAGTTTAATGAACCAAAACAAGCTACCGAAGGAACCGATGATGGTCTGACACAAAAGCTTGGCTTTTAACCCCAACATGAACCGATTATTCACACACACATCATTTTTCCACCAACGACACAATTTGAAAACAGTTAAGGTGATTAACTCCTATTACCTTAACATGATGCTGAGATTATTACCTCAGTGTTTCATTATAATGTCAATGTAAAAATAAAGAACTGCTGCAACAAAATTGTCACTGGCCAAATATTTAGAAACCACATTGCAGCCATCATGGGTTCACACACCACAGAACGGAACAGTCCAACAGCTGCAAGAGATTATATGTATGGTCTCAGAAATATTCCCCAGACCCTTTCACCAAGAATTCCTATAAGGGGCTCATTACCAGTTAAAAGTTTGGACATGCCTCCTTTCTGCTACGCTTATTGTCCATGTTCTCAGTTCCACTGTAAAGATGGACTTTGTAGTTCTCCAATTGCAGACTGTAGTCCATCTGTTTGTGTTCTACAGTACATACTGTGTACGTCCCCTTTACACTGTTCTAATGGTCAGGACCCCAACAGTACCACCTCGTAGCAGTGCTGGTACCATCCATGTTCTCAGTTCCACTGTAAAGATGGACTTTGTAGTTCTCCAATTGCAGACTGTAGTCCATCTGTTTGTGTTCTACAGTACATACTGTGTACGTCCCCTTTACTCTGTTCTAATGGTCAGGACCCAAACAGTACCACCTCGTAGCAGTGCTGGTACCATCCATGTTCTCAGTTCCACTGTAAAGATGGACTTGTAGTTCTCCAATTGCAGACTGTAGTCCATCTGTTTGTGTTCTACAGTACATACTGTGTACGTCCCCTTTACTCTGTTCTAATGGTCAGGACCCCAACAGTACCACCTCGTAGCAGTGCTGGTACCATCCATGTTCTCAGTTCCACTGTAAAGATGGACTTTGTAGTTCTCCAATTGCAGACTGTAGTCCATCTGTTTGTGTTCTACAGTACATACTGTGTACGTCCCCTTTACTCTGTTCTAATGGTCAGAACCCCAATAGTACCACCACAGAGCAGTGATTATTTGGTGGGTGCAGCAGCACTGCTGCACTAAAACCCCCCTCACCACATCAGTGTCACTGTAGAACTGACAATAAACAATCCACCACCCAAATGATACCTGTTCTGTGATGCTCCTGACCAACAGAGAACAGAGAACCAACAGGGAACTAACAAACAACAGAACACAGATGGACTACAGTCTGGAATTATAAAACTACAAAGTCCATCTATATGATAAGTGGAGGAAATGGAGAATGAAGAAAGAAGGGGGCGTGGCCAAACGTTTTCTGAATGGAGACCCCTGTGTTTAGCACTCAGACCCTCAGAAAGGTTTAACCCTTTCTGGTATGTTTGTCTCTCATATGGTAGTTGCTATTTAAAAGTCATTATTTTATATGTGCATAGGTTTTATTATTATTAATGCATGATGGCTTACTCCGAGGATGTTACTCAGCAGACCACCAGGTGGCCAATTATTGCAAATGCAACAAAACCATGTGGTAAAACAAAATGGCTGACAGAAGCTCAGAAACTGCACTTGCTTAGGGAATATCAGTAAAATCCTTCTACAAAAAGAGCACCTTTGCAGATAAGCAAATCAGGTCACAATATAACTGTTGTGTTGGTCAAATATTGATTTTCTGCAAGCAGTCATTTACAATTAACCACATGTTCACCAAAGTAACAGCATGCATTTTTGAGATATTGTAACTATCACATTTGTTTTGCTCTTGACGTTTTACGTCATTTCCAGTGCTCTTACTGCAAAATGTTATACTGTTCATATGAGTTTTGTTGTTTGTTTTTCTAAGCAGTTGTTGGATCTTTTCATTTTTTGAAAAGGCAGAAAGAACGAGACGATGCAAGAAGGTCGTCTCAACTTATTTCTTGAGAACAAAGAAAACTCTTCATGGACACCATCAGTAAGTAACGCTGGCCAGCGGGTCTGCCTCATTTAGTTTTCAGGTGCTATGAACGCCTCTGTGGTCTGAAGAAGAGTGAGCCCACCAAAGTTTACCTGTGCATATTCATTACGTCCAGTTCCCGCCCCTAACTACCTAAGCCAATCAAAATTACCGCCCTAGTTTTTAAATCAGCCAAACCATGCCCAGTGTTTTGGTTCAAATAGCTTGCCCCACCCCACTTCCCAATGGTGGCAAGACCACAGTAAAGTCCTTTGTTTGAATACAAACTTTCGGCCATTTTGGAACTCTTATTGTGTGTAAGCAATTTAAAATTCCTGACACAGTGTTAGCATCTCCATCATCCATTTTTCTAGAACTCAAACGCAGTCTGTGATGGGATGTCCTACAGAACAGTGGAATGTTTGGTAAAGATGTTGGGCCAGTCATCTGAAGGCTGGTGATTTACATTTACATTACATTTCGGTCATTTATTGGACGCTTTTATCCAAAGCGACTTACAAGGTGAGCACAAGGTTCATCACAACAATGAGGGTTAAGGTTCTTGCTCAAGGACCCACATTGGTAACTTCAGTGGACCTGGGAATTGAACCCCCAACCTTCAGATTGATAGCCCAACGCTCTATCCCAACACTGAGCTACCACGCCCACCGTGATTTAAACCTCAAGTTGCTAATGTAAGCCTTTGAGCAAAGCTCTTCTCCCTTAACCTCATTGGCTTCTGTGTTATAGCCAACGCTGAGCTCTAGATGTAACTCAAGTTGGGATACTTGTCATTTTAAATGAGTTAAATGATAGCAACTGCAAAATGACATAACATTATGTAATCTAGATAAGAAGTGAAATTAGGCTGCTGGCTGTTCCATTCATTCATCCATCCATTCATCCATTCATCCATCTATCCATCCATCCATTAGCTTCCACTTAATCCTATACTAGGGTCATGGGGGATGTTCTGTGGAAATCAGGCCCTGTTGTCATGGGGCTGGCTGAAGAGGATGGGGCTGGAGGTTTGGCAAAACACGGCAGACTAACAACTCCCAGCTGCGATAGCTCCAAGCGACAGAATCCAACATCTGGTGGAGATTGTCTCCAGAAAGGCTTTCAGGACAAGGATGAAAGTAGCCCAGAGAAAAATGACAAAATGCAAAATAAGGACATTAAAGACAGATGAAAGGTTTCATATGAGAAACGGATTAAGAAAACCTTTAAAAAATTAGTGACTAGAAGAAATAGGCAGATTAATGCCGATTTAAAATTGGTCATGACGCTCTTAATATAGAGTGGACGCAGATAGAGGAAGAGCTGGTGAGAG
Organism: Corydoras sp. C115; assembly: GCA_019802505.1. Lineage (NCBI taxonomy): Eukaryota > Metazoa > Chordata > Actinopteri > Siluriformes > Callichthyidae > Corydoras > Corydoras sp. C115. The sequence goes on from JAFMOC010000422.1 coordinate 241,922, forward strand.
AGAGAGAGAGAGAGAGCGAGAGAGCAATGTGTTACATCAAGCAGACCGTCAGTATATTCTCATGTGTTGTAAAATTTAAAGCAGAAAGTGAAAAACCGAAACATGAGTGAGAAACGGTGGGAGAGTTACAGAGAAGGTGTTGCAATGAACGATTCCTCAGAATGTAGCTAAAACCAACTGATCTCCTCAGGGATCTAATACATTGATTACTGTGAGCCAGTGTTTTTGAGTTTAACATCGGTGTCTGACTTTGGAATGTTTTTTTGAATAGATCAACACAGATCCACTCAAAATACAGAGGAAACCGAATTTGGATGGCTGTTAGAGTTTGGCTGCAAAAGGGCGAGAAGCGAGCCGCACCAGAATCAACTACTAAACATGAGGTACTAGTTAAGCTATACATCCAATCATCCCATGACAGGGCGTTAATTATGACAAACCCTGTTATGATTTGCAATACTAGTCAAACGTTTGGACACGCCCCCTTTTTGCACCACTCATTGTCCATGTTCTCAGTTCCACATCCTGTAAAGATGGACTTTGTAGTTCTCCAATTCCAGACTGTAGTCCATCTGTTTGTGTTCTACAGTACATACTGTGCACGTCCCCTTTACTCTGTTCGAATGGTCAGAACCCCAATAGTACCACCACAGAGCAGGGGTTATTGGATGGGTTCATTATTCCTATTGGCGTGTTCGCCTCTCGCCTCTCAGCACTAGGGATTCCCGGTTCGAATGCCCATCTGGGTGGAGTTTCCATGTTCTCCCCGTGTCTGCGTGGGTTTCCTCCGGGTTCTCCGGTTTCCTCCCACAGTCCAAAAACATGGATCAAGTCAATTGAGTCCAAATTGCCCCATATAGAGTGTGTATGCGTGCGTGTCTGTGTTAGTGAGTGTGTGCCCAGCGATAGATTGGCGCCCTGTCCTGGGTGTATCTGCCCAGCGCCCGAAACGTTCCCCCCAGGATGGGCATGGGGAACCCCCCCCCCCGCGACCCTAATATAGGATAAGGCAGAAGATAATGAATGAAAGGATTATTCCTATCCCAGCAGTGTGACTGAGGTGGAGAAATGAAACTACATCAGCACTGCTGCACTAAACCCCCCCTCACCACATCAGTGTCACTGCAGAACTGACAATGAACAATCCACCACCCAAAAGATACATGTTCTGTGATGCTCCTGACCAACAGAGAACAGAGAACCAACAGGGGACTAACAAACAACAGAACACAGATGGACTACAGTCTGGAATTGTAAAACTACAAAGTCCATCTTTATGATAAGTGGACGAAATAGACAATGGAGCCAGAAGGGGGTGTGTCCAAACACATGCTTCTGTGTTTCTTCTTTCTCTGAACTCTGAGGTAGGTCCATCTAACCTGCTACACGTTCCAACCGCAGCTTGTTTGCATAAGGAGCTGACTAAGTGGAAGTATCCCATCATTCATTAGCGTTGTACTCTAAATAGGGCGACTGTTGGGAAACCCACCCTGTTCTTTGCCAGTGTTACATATTTTTTCCATATTTCCATCCATTGCGGATTCAATAGATCCTCTGTTTGACCATGTTTCCCGAACCATCATGAAATGAGGTTGGTGATGTAACGGAGCGGTTGAGATCCAGACTGGAGTTGGGTTTCCGTTTGTGGCCACCGTGAGGTGGTGGTTCCTAGCCCCGCCCTAATTAGGGCGATCAAAAATTGGAATAAAATGCATTGAGCCCGAATTGTCGATCAAATGAATCTCTGGAGTTATACTGAGGAGAACATACCACACCAAGTCCACCAACCACGACTAGCTAGTCCATGGGTCTCTGGTATCGATGTGCATAACCATGCTTTGTTGGGCATCAATTCCAAATCAGTAGAATTTCATTTAAAATTCATTCGAACTGCGCAAGAGGGTAAACTATCGTAATAACACTCACATGCATGTTCACATGCACAATTAAAAACCTGCAGCCTTCCACCCAAATGAACTCGTTTTAGCACAAGACTCAGTTCAGAGCGGTGTGATTTCAGTTGGCAGTGAGGAGGGTGAAGCATGGAGTCATTTTTTCGGTATGAGTCACAGGCTTTAGAGACAGTACAGACCCAGCACCTCCCACATCCCTCTTCCCCTCTATCCTTTTTAAGGAAGTCCACTACTTCTCCAGGACTGGGGAAAACTCATAAATACGTTGCTGCCTATTCATCCTGGCCGCTGTCCCTCAGCTATATAAGCTCAAATGCCATATCTATTATTACTCATTTGGGAATAAGGAGGGGGCGGCACGGAGGCTTAATGGTTAACACGTTCGCCTCTCAGCGCTAGGGATTCCCGGTTCGAATCCCAATCTGGGTGTGCTCCCCGTGTCCTTCCTCTGGGTTCTCCGGTTTCCTCCCACAGACCAATAACATGGCTCAAGGTCAGTTGAATTCTCCAAATTGCCCCATATAGAGTGTGTATGTCTGTGTGAGTGAGTGTGTGTATCTGTCCAGCGCCCAAAACGTTCTTCCCTGGATGGGCATGGGGAACCCCCCCCCCCGCGACCCTAATATAAGATAAAGCGGAAGATAATGGATGGATGGATGGTTTATTCCATGTGACGCCCAAAACACACTCATGAATCACGTTGTCACGACAGCAAGGGCACACTGACATGCACTAAATCACGCTGCAGAGTCACTCCTTGGTGGTTTATTCATTCATTCATTTATTATCTCTCGCTTTATCCTCTATTAGGGTCGTGGGGGGGTTCCCCATGCCCATCCAGGGTAGAACAACTCGGGCGCTGGGCAGATAGACCCAGGACAGGGCGCCAATCCATCGCTGGGCACACACTCACTCACACAGACACACTCTATAGGGGGCAATTTTGAGAATTCAATTGACTTGATCCATGTTTTTGGACTGTGGGAGGAAAGCGGAGAACCCAGAGGAAACCCACGCGGACACGGGGAGAACATGGAAACTCCACCCAGATGGGGATTCGAACCGGGAATCCCTAGCGCTGAGAGGCGAACGTGCTGACCACTCTGCCACCGTGCCGCTGGTGGTTTATAAAGTGTATATAAACCTCTGTAGGGTCCTCAAGAGTAAGTATGTCAAATGTCGTGGTAATCAAAGCATCTTGTGAATTAGTATGTGGAACACACACAGACTTTCTAGAGCACTGTGAATTTAAATAGAAAGATCTGGAGTGCATGTAAACATGACCCTGCTCTGTATTCGCCACATTGTAGCCCACACGCTCAGTCTGATGATGTAAAGGAAGAACTGCCGAGGCTGCCGGCGGCTGAAAGCTCGTTCCCGCTGTATGTCTTTCGATCAGAAGTTTGAGTGATTATGTTGGTTGGAGGAACGGAGCCATCGTGGGTCAGTGTGCTCGGCTGGGAACGTATTTGTGTTTACATTCGTTAGACCACGTTGGCTGCGTATGATGCGTACTGTACTCAGAAGTTTAAGTTCGGCTTCGTACACATGCCTTAGACCCGGGACTCGGAGTTCAGCTCATCCTGCTTTTTGAGTGTGATACATCATTTTTGTTTAAACATCGACTTAAATGTTGCGGCTGATGGAATTCGTCTTTGTTCCCAGTATGCGGGGTCCATGGGAAAATAAGTGAAACCTCTTCCACTCAGATATTTAACAACTTAATCAGAGTAATCGGCTCGTACACAGCTTGTCTTCGTTATTTACAGCTTTATGACTGTATTGCAGACAAACCCATGCATGTGTTTATCAGTTTATCGGCCTCCTAATGCAATGTCGTGTCATAAATCTGAAGAGATTTAAGCGGATAAGAGGTGGTCCTGCCGAACCCTGAGGAGGATCAAGCAACTCCTCGTTCGCCCCCTCTTCCAGAAAAACCCACTCTTTAGCACTAATGAATACATTGTGTGCAGTTGGCAGGCTTATTATTATATTTAAGGGTAATTATTCAAATCAGATTGTCCATGTCATTATAATAACGTTGGAATATTCTTCACAGATTTGTTCGAAACTACTGTTTTTGCATTCGTGCGGTCATTTTCAGGTCTAAAGCGGTGCTGGAATGTTACAGCAACCATAGAGTGAACAGTGGTTGAGCACCGTGGACTGGTGTCTAATCCACTGCGGGATAGACACAAAGAAAAGACGTACATTCTCAGTCTTATAATCTTAATCCTTAATCCTTAACGAGGAAGGTGGGGGTGGCCATTCAGGGTGCTGGGCATATACACCCAGGACTGTGTGGCAATCCATCGCTGGGCACACACAGACACACTATATAGATATGGGCAAATTAGATTGGGCAATTTAGAGTAGCCAAATTCACCTTGAATGCATGTTTTTGGACTGTGGGAGGAACAGGCATGGGGAGAACATAGAAACTCTACCAGTAGTAGACAATCAACAGCTAAACAAGCACCAAGTCATTATATGCTTCCATAAAACTGACTGGCAGTTACTAATTAATAAATTGGGTGCTATAAAGAGGGCGGCATGGTGGCTTAGTGGTTGGCATGTTCTCCTCTCAGCACTAGGGATTCCCGGTTCGAATCCCAATCTGGGTGGAGTTTCCATGTTCTCCCCGTGTCCGTGTGGGTTTCCTCTGGGTTCTCCGTTTTCCTCCCCCGGTATAAAAACATGGATCATGTCAATTGAGTTCTCCAAATTGCCCCATATAGAGTGTGTCTGTGTGAGTGAGTGTGTGCCCAGCGATGGATTGGCACTCTGTCCTGGGTCCAGCGCCTGAAATAGATGGGGAACCCCACCCCCCGTGACCCTAAAAGAGGATAAAGCTGTCCGGCCCGGTGGTGTAGTGGTCAGCATGTCCGCCTCTCAATGCTGTGGATCCAGGTTTGAATCCCGATCTAGGTGGAGTCTCCGTGTTCTCCCCATGTCCACCTGGGTTTTCTCCACATTCTCCGGTTTTGTTCGCACAGTCTAAAAACATGGTTTCAAGGTGAACAGGGTGCTGTAAATTGCCCGACCTAGATTAGATTTATGGATTCTCAACTGATGGATTGGCCCCCGAAATGTTCTCCCCTGGATGGGCATGGGGAACCTGCTGCTACCCCATTATGGGGTACAAAACAATCAAATCCATCCATCCATCATCTTCCACTTTATCCTATATTAGGGTCAGGGGGGGGGGGGTTCCCCATGCCCATCCAGGGGAGAACGCTTTGGGCGCTGGGCAGATACACCCCAAACAGGGCGCCAATCTATCACTAGACACACACTCACTTACACATACACACTCTATATGGGGCAATTTGGAGAATTCAATTGACTTGATCCATGTTTTTGGACTGTGGGAGGAAACCGGAGAACCCGGAGGAAACCCACGTGGACACGGGGAGAACATGGAAACTCCAGATTGGGATTCGAACCGGGAATCACTAGAGCTGAGAGGTGAACGTGCCAACCACTAAGCCACCGTGCCTGCCCCGTAAACATTCATTCATTCATTATCTTCCGCTTTATCCTATATTAGGGTCGCGGGGGGGGTTCCGCATGCCCATCCGGGGAGAACGTTTCGGGCGCTGGGCAGATACACCCAGGACAGGGCGCCAATCTATCACTGGACACACTCACTCACACAGACAGACACACTCTATATGGGGCAATTTGGAGAATTCAATTGACTCGATCCATGTTTTTGGACTGTGGGAGGAAACCGGAGAACCCGGAGGAAACCCACGCGGACACGGGGAGAACATGGAAACTCCACCCAGATGGGGATTCAAACCGGGAATCCCTATCGCTGAGAGGAGAACGTGCCAACCACTAAGCCAACGTGCCACCCCGGAATCACCAAATGTTAGTGAATAATGTGTTGCTGCCTAATTCAAAAGTCCTTTCATTTGAAATCGGTGCCGGACCCTGAGCCTCCTGCAGCTCAGTCAGAGTTCCCACATTCAGAATTGGCTGGAGGATCGACGCAGAGCAATGGATTCGTTCGGATTTGTTTCGGTTGCGCCGAACGTTTGTCAGTCAACATTTCTGAAGACACTGTTCTGCTGTTCACAACGTAAACAGTTTAGAACTGACCGGGCTGCACCCAAAGCTCTCTCTGTGACTCAGCCATGTCTGCTTCTGAAAATGTCAATCCCGCCAAATATTTCACTCTGACTCCTGAGACGTGCTGCTAAAAAAGTAAAGACCCCGTTTGAAAAGCCTTTCTGACTCATTTGTTTCATAACCCAACGCAGCGGTGGGATATTTGTGGAAACTGGAGCTCCCGTGAGGGAGACCATAATTATTTCTGCAGAAATCACATAGAAAACTACTGAATGTTGTTTTAGAATTTCTTTAGAAACGTCTTTCCAGGGGCGGAACGGTGGCATAGTGGTTGGCATGTTCTCCTATCAGCTCTAGGGATTCGCGGTTCGAATCCCAATCTGGGTGGACTTTCCATGTTCTCCCCATGTCTGCATGGGTTTCCTCCCACAGTCCAAAAACATGGATCAAGGTCAAAAGTGAGTGGGGGCGGCACAGTGGCTTAGTGGTTAGCATGTTCTCCTCTCAGCGATAGGGATTCCCTGTTTGAATCCCAATCTGGTTGGAGTTTCCATGTTCTCCCCGTGTCCGCGTGGGTTTCCTCCGGAGAACCCGGAGGAAACCCATGTGGACACGGGGAGAACATGGAAACTCCACTCAGATTGGGATTCAAACCGGGAATCGAGAGGAGAACATGCTAACCACTAAGCCACCGTGCCGCCCCCACTCACTTTTCTTCCTATAAAAAACTTTTTCACGTCTTTTTATCGAAGCAGAAGACGATGTTAGTAAGTTCCAACTGTTCCACCCACTTCACCTCCACCTGAGGCGTTCTGCTGAGTACTAACACCTGCTCACTCTTCACCTATAGCGTGTAGAAACATAAAAGTTGTTTAATAAAGTGTGCGGTGAGTGTGGAGTGAGCAGATGTAAAGCCTTTGATGGTTTTGTATCCGGTGGTACTGAACGAGTAAACAAACACATTAAGGTTCCAGAGCTTCTCATGTGAAGCTTCCTAACTTATTCAGGATGGGTTCCTGAAAAGACATTCGATTCCTCATCACATCCCATTATCTGCCACATATTTCTTTTTACCAGGGTTGTGAGGGGTTCCCCATGCCCATTCAGTGGAAAACATTTTGGGCGCTGGGCAGATAGACCCAGGACCAGGCACCAATCCATTGCTGGGAACACACTCACTCACACAAACACACTCTATATGGGGCAATTTGGAGAACTCAATTGACCTTGATCCATGTTTTTGGACTGTGGGAGGAAACCGGAGAACCCGGACGAAAAACATGGGGACACGAGGAGAACATGGAAAATCCACCCAGATACACCCAGGACAGGACGCCAATCTATCACTGGGCACACACTCACTCACACAGACACACTCTATATGGGGCAATTTGGAGAACTCAATTGACTTGATCCATGTTTCTGGACTGTGGGAGGAAACCGGAGAACCCGGAGGAAACCCACGCGGACACGGGGAGAACATGGAAACTCGATTTGAGCCGAGAATCCCTAGCGCTGGGAGGAGAACATGCCAATCACTAAGCCACCGTGCCGCCCGCTTTTCGATACATTCATTCATTCATTATCTTCCGCTTTATCCTCTGTTAGGGTCGCAGTGGGGTTCCCCATGCCCATCCTGGGGAGAACGTTTCGGGCGCTGGGCAGATACACCCAGGACAGGACGCCAATCTATCGCTGGGCACACACTCACTCACACAGACACACTCTATATGGGGCAATTTGGAGAACTCACTTGACTTGATCCATGTTTTTAGGACTGTGGGAGGAAACCGGAGAACCCGGAGGAAACCCACGCGGACACGGGGAGAACATGGATACTCGATTCGAACCGGGAATCCCTAGCGCTGAGAGGAGAACATGCCAACCACTAAGCTTCTTTTCGATACAGACAGAGAAATTTGGACGAGCTTCGCGTTCAGACAGCCATCTCAGGGTTTTCTTTTTAAACTGCAGGGCAAGGGGAGAGGTGAGAACCAGCAAAATGGGAGAGGGCTCCGGGCTCGGCTGGGTGGACTCACAGCGCCCCCGTGTGGACGCCGTCTCCTGGAGCGCGCTGTGCAGACGCACGCACGCACGCGCGCTCGCACCCGCACCCACACAGCCCGCTCGCGCTCCACTCGTCTCCTGTGTTCTCGTCTGTGAGGAGGGAGCAGTCGGTTCTGCAGGTCGGGATGAGCCTCAGATAAACTGCTCGTCTGCGCATCACTCTCGGACATCCATCCGCAGGGACTTCCACCGCGCCGGTGAGTCTGCGCGCCGTGGCGCTTTATTCTCGTGATGCTGATCGTTGATCGTAGCCTAGAGTTTTAATACTAACCATGAGAAACCGTGAGAAACCGTGAGAAACCATGAGAAACCGTGAGAAACCGTGAGAAAACCGTGAGAAAACATGAGAAAAGCTCTCATCAGCAGTCGAGATTATTATTTCTGTATGAAATATGCATCCGAAAACATCCAAAACAGTTTGGATGAAATAAGCTCGAAATGGTGTTTGAAGCCTGCTGTAGGTCTTTAGACTTCAGCTAAAACTAAATAAAAGATTATTATTATTATTATTATTATTATTATTATTATTATTATTATTATTATTATTTAAATCAGACCTTCTGCCTTTTTTGTATCCTACATCTCTACACTGTTAGAAAAGAACAGTGCAGCCTTGAACCTGTAGGGGTACAAAGCCTGTCACTGGGGCAGATATACAGCACAGAATGTGTGTATGCACTCTAATGGCCATCAAAAGGTTCCCAGGTTCCTTAAAGTCTAATAATAATAATAATTACCCCTAATGGAGAGTGTAGTGTAGACTGTGCCTTGTTTCTAACAGTGTATGTAGTGCAGTCTAGTTTATGACAGTGACCTGTAGTGTATATATATATATATATATATATATATATATTTTAAAAAAATGTAATCAGACCTTCTGCCTTTTTTGTATCCTACATCTCTACACTGTTAGAAAAGAACAGTGCAGCCTTGAACCTGTAGGGGTACAAAGCCTGTCACTGGGGCAGATATACAGCTTGGGATTGTGTATGCACTCTTATAGCCATCAAAAGGTTCCCAGGTTCCTTAAAGTCTAATAATAATAATAATTATCCCTAATGGAGAGTGTAGTGTAGACTGTACCTTGTTTCTAACAGTGTATGTAGTGCAGTCTAGTGTTTATGTGGTGTTTAGTGTTTATAACAGTGACCTGTAGTGTATATATATATATATATATATATATATATATATATATATATATATATATATATATATATATATATATATATATATATATATATATATTTTTTTTTTTTTTTTTTTTTTTTTTAAATCAGACCTTCTGCCTTTTTTGTATCCTACATCTCTACACTGTTAGAAAAGAACAGTGCAGCCTTGAACCTGTAGGGGTACAAAGCCTGTCACTGGGGCAGATATACAGCACAGAATGTGTGTATGCACTCTTATTGCCATCAAATTGTTCCCAGGTTCTTTAAAGTTTATTAATAATAATAATAATTATTATTATTATCCCTAATGGAGAGTGTAGTGTACACTGTGCCTTGTTTCTAACAGTGTATGTAGTGTAGTCTAGTGTTTATGTAGTGTTTAGTGTTTATGACAGTGACCTGTAGTATATATATATATATATATATATATATATATATATATATATATATATATATATATATATATATATATATATATATATATATATATATATATATATATATATATATATATATATATATATATATATATTTAAATCAGCCCTTCTGCCTTTTTTGTATCCTACATCTCTACACTGTTAGAAAAGAAGAGTGCAGCCTTGAACCTGTAGGGGTACAAAGCCTGTCACTGGGGCAGATATACAGCACAGAATGTGTGTATGCACTCTAATGGCCATCAAAAGGTTCCCAGGTTCCTTAAAGTCTAATAATAATAATAATTACCCCTAATGGAGAGTGTAGTGTAGACTGTGCCTTGTTTCTAACAGTGTATGTAGTGTAGTCTAGTGTTTATGTAGTGTTTAGTGTTCATGACAGTGACCTGTAGTGTAATTCTACAGTGTAGCTGTAACTACTGACTTGCGGTGTTCTCATTTGTAAGTCGCTTTGGATAAAAGTGTCTGCTCAATGACTGAATGTTAATGTAATGTTAATGTTGTTACCTCTGTATACTCTGTATATTGCACTGGTAGCTCTGCAGTGTGTAAACATGCACCGGTGAATGCTCATGCACGTCTGCAAAGTTTTTCCGTAAGATTGTTGTGTGCATTATTGCATTATCTGATATGCATTATTGAACTTTCAGAGGATTTCAGAGAACCGTGGCTCTGAATCACAGCTCAGCTTCAGCCTCAGTGGCGAGGAAGCTGGACAAGAGTTCTTTCGTTTAAAAAAAGTGCTAATAGTTGTAATGAGTTTGCTGATTTAAGAGAACTTAATGCAAACTTGCTGTGTGTATCTTCGAAGTAATCGTCAGCCAATATTAAACTTTATTCCTCAGCAGGGGGTGCAGGATAGACTTCAGAATGTATATTGATTGGTTTATTGGGCATGGTAGCTCAGTAGTTAGGGTGTTGGGTTATCAATCTGAAGGTTGGGGGTTCAAATCCCAGGTCCACTGAAGTTACCAATGTGGGTCCTTGAGCAAGACCCTTAACCCTCATTGCTCCAGGGACATTGTGATGAACCCTGTGTTCACCTTGTAAGTTGTTTTGGATAAAAGCATCCAATAAATGTCCAAATGTAATGTAAAGTAAATGTTTATTGGTTTGTTGTGTTTATATCTCTCAGCTGGTCTGGGAATGCCTCGGGGTTCCCCCAGTCGAGCTGGGGGAGGTGGCTGGGGCGAGGGAGGTCTGGTTCTCCCTACTTCGGTTGCTGCCCCCGCGACCCGAACCCCTGGACAAGCGGAAGATAATGGATGGATGGATGGATGGGTTTATTGTGTTAATTTAAAGTGAAGGGGTGTCCCAGGCAACTGTCTGTGTGAATATAGTACCCTGCACTGAGACAGGTATTGGGAGCATGTAGTCATGCATGTTGGGTGATGGCAGCTCAGTGGTTTGGGTGTTGGGCTATCACTCTGAAGGTTGGGGGTTCAAATCCCAGGACCACTGAAGTCACCAATGTGGCTCCTTGAGCAAGACCCTTAACCCTCATTGCTCCAGGGATGTTGTGATGAAACCTGTGTTCACCTTGTAAGTTGCTTTGGATAAAAGCGTCCAATAAATGACCAAATGTGATGTAAATGTAATGGATAATTGGATAATGTGGGAACATCTTGGGGAAGGCCCAGCTCTGTTCCGGGAAAGTTTGGTTTGGCTTTTGACAGAGATTTAGTCTTAAATTCAACTTAAATACCTTTGGGATGAACTAGAACTGCGACTGTGAGCCTTTAATCCTTGACCTTGCAGATGCTCTTCTGGATGAAAGGGCTAGAACGTCCACAGACATGCTCCAAAATTCTGAAGAAAGCCTTTCATTTGGGGACCAAATAACAGTGGGGTGTGTGGGGGTTGGGTTCCCCATGCCCATTCCGGGGAGAACTTTGGGCGCTGGGAAGATTCACCCAGAAAAGGGTGCCAATCCACCATGGGGCAATAAATGAGCTGGTAGATGGATAAAGCTGATGAACTTGGAGGTCTGTGTGGTTTCGGTTGCATGGCTGGAGTTCATCACATCTTCCTCTTGGTTTCGGCTCGTTGTTGAATGGTTTTTGGTTCAGAATGATGTTCCCTCAAAGTTTACTAACAAATTAAAAATGAAATCAAAAAGTCAGCAGCAGTGTGGTGCAGTGGCCTCACTCGCTCACATGGAGGTTCTGTGGGATGTTCTGTGTAAACTGTAAACATTATGTGAATATACACTGTTCAGACACATACAGGAGCTTATCTGACGTTCTAAATAAATTTGCTCCCCACTCTTCTGAGGCTTTCTACAACATTTTGGAGGGTGTCAATGAGTTTGCCTATTGATTTGTGTAGAAGGGCATGTGTGAGGTCAGACACTGATTGGATGAGGCTTTGGGGTTGCTTTGTGTGGTGCTCATCACAACCCTATACCCAAGACCTATGGGATCTCCAATGACACCTCATTCTAAGGTGATGTTCTAAGTACAGTGATCTATTTAGCATAGTGTACTTACACACAGAGGACTGTGTCCTCCACATTTAACCCATCTGTGCAGTGACACACCCACATACCTACACCTGCCCCTTCAGTTCATCGGTGGGTCAACTTTTGGACTCTTGTTCCACACCGAATTCAGCTCACCATGAAACAGAACAGAAACGGGGCCTTCCCCAAACTGTTCCCAAAAAATTTGAAGCATAAGTTTTTTTTTTATAAACCTGTCGCAATGGCACTGAATACAGTGAAGTATAATGAATGGATGGATGGAGCGGTAGCTCAGTGGTCAGGGCATTGGGCTATCAACCTGAAGGTTGTTGGTTCAAATCCCATGTCCACTGAATTTACCAGTGTGGGTCCTTGAGCAAGGCCCTTAACCCTCATTGCTCCAGGGATGTTGTGATGAACCCTGTACTCACCTTGTAAGTCGCTTTGGATAGAAGCATCCAATAAATGACCAAATGGATGGACGGAGGTGACCCAGTACTTTTGTTCATAGTGTATGTGAGTTGGGGGGTGGATTGTGAGACCGTGATCCTGTTCTACAGACAGCTGGTGTCTCGTCTCGTTCTTGGATGCTTTGTGTTTTGCTCTGACATCACCGCTGTATTTACTGACTTTTCTGTATAGCTGATTGTGAAACTGTATCCACTGCAGCTGATTTAAAATCCCTTTGCCGACCATTTTAGTTACCGTGTTAACATTTGAAACCGTGATCCTGCTGTTTTCTTGTGGTTCATTAATTTAAGCTCAAAAGTAGAAGTAATTTAGTGGTTAAGGTGATGGGCTATCAATCAAAGATTGAGGGTTCAAATCCCATGTCCATCATTAATGACTTACTTTACGTTCAAAATACTACAAATAAAACATTTATTGTATATGATTATATTTTAGCAGTATATTAAAGGAGTGTAACATTTAGGGACATCTTGTGGTAAGACTGCAGATTGCCACATGCAGCAGAAAAACATGCAATATTCCATGCATTTTATATATATATATATATATATATATATATATATATATTCATTCATTATCTCCCGCTTTATCCTCTATTAGGGTCGCGGTGGGGTTCCCCATGCCCATCCAGGGGAGAACGTTTTGGGCGCTGGGCAGATACACCCAGGACAGAGTGCCAATCTATCACTGGGCACACACTCACTCACACAGACACACTCTATATGGGGCAATTTTGAGAATTCAATTGACTCGATCCATGTTTTTGGACTGTGGGAGGAAACCGGAGAACCCGGAGGAAACCCACGCAGACACAGGGAGAACAGATATATATATATATAGTGACACTAGTGTGAGGAGGTTTATGTGAAGCATTTGGTTTCACGAAAGATGTAAATCGTACAGTATATTGTAAAAGCATTTATGTCGCCATCTGGTGGTTCTAAACCAAAACTGCATGTTTGCCTTGCCATGTTATTAAATGCTGTTTATTAAACGTGTTTCGCTCTTTGAAGGAACGATGTCGCCTCAGGGCTCAATGTTTTTGGTTTCCACGCTCGGACATCTGTCTGTGGTGTTGCGTGTCCTCTGAGTGTCTGTGTGTGTTTCCTCTCAAAGTTCCAAAACATTTTAGTCAAACAGGGGACGCTAAACTGCTCCTCACATGACTGTTTGCTTCTTTGTTCTCCCTTCGGTCCAATGAGAACATAAATACATGTATTATTTATTAACATTTATTTGCAATTATGCAGGAAAATAACTAAAATAAACATTCTCCCCCAGGAAGCAGAAAGACAGGGATGATGCTGTCCAAAATCGTCCTCCTGTGTGTCCTGTATGGAGCCACAGTATATGGTCAGCAGTGTCATGGTAAGTGCTGCTTTGTGAACATGTCATACACTATAGGAACAAAAATAATAGGACGCTTCTTATTTAGGGATATCAGGTCATTGATTCAGTCCTATTGCCATGAGCGCACAAAAAAAGGCTAGCCATGCAATAAAAGTTTTTTTTTTTTTTTTTTTAGCTTAATCGGTTTATTTTATTAAAGAGCAGTTAACATGGATACACACCGTACATGATTATACAGAAATAAATACACAAATACACACTGGTGCGCACATAAACAGCACAGACACTTGTAAGTTATTGTAAAAAAAAAAAAAAAAACTGCTTCCAAACCAACCCCCCAAATAGCTAACATTAACCTTCCCCCATTACCTGTAAAATAAAACAATAAAACCCAATTAAACCACCCATTAGTCCAGTCAGGTCACCAACTAAAAAAAAAAGAAAAAGAAAAAGGGAAAGAGTATAGAAAAGAAACAAAGAAAAGAAAAAGGAAATAAAATAAAAAATAAATAAAAAAAAACGGAGGAAAGAGAGGTCAATCCCAATTAATTAATAAAACCCAATTAAACCACTCATTAGTCTAGTCAGGTCACCAACTAAAAAAAAAAAAAAGATAAAGGGAAAGAGTATAGAAAAGAAACAAAGAAAAGAAAAAGGAAATTAAATAAAATATAAAAAAAAAAAACAACGGAGGAAAGAGAGGTCAATCCCAATTAATTAATAAAACCCAATTAAACCACCCATTAGTTCAGTCAGGTCACCAACTAAAAAAAAAAAAAAGGGAAAGAGTATAGTAAAGAAACAAAGAAAAGAAAAAGGAAATAAAATAAAAAAAATAAATTAAAAAAAACGGAGGAAAGAGAGGTCAATCCCAATTAATTAATAAAACCCAATTAAACCACTCATTAGTCCAGTCAGGTCACCAACTAAAAAAAAAAATAAAGAAAAAGGGAAAGAGTATAGAAAAGAAACAAAGAAAAGAAAAAGGAAATAAAATAAAATATAAAAAAAAAAAAAAACAACGGAGGAAAGAGAGGTCAATCCCAATTAATTAATAAAACCCAATTAAACCACCCATTAGTCCAGTCAGGTCACCAACTAAAAAAAAAAAAAAGGGAAAGAGTATAGTAAAGAAACAAAGAAAAGAAAAAGGAAATAAAATAAAAAAAATAAATAAAAAAAAACGGAGGAAAGAGAGGTCAATCCCAATTAATTAATAAAACCCAATTAAACCACCCATTAGTCCAGTCAGGTCACCAACTAAAAAAAAAAAAAAAAAAAGAAAGAGTATAGAAAAGAAACAAAGAAAAGAAAAAGGAAATAAAATAAAATATATATAAAAAAAAAAACAACGGAGGAAAGAGAGGTCAATCCCAATTAATTAATAAAACCCAATTAAACCACCCATTAGTCCAGTCAGGTCACCAACTAAAAAAAAAAAAAGGGAAAGAGTATAGTAAAGAAACAAAGAAAAGAAAAAGGAAATAAAATAAAAAAAATAAATAAAAAAAAACGGAGGAAAGAGAGGTCAATCCCAATTAATTAATAAAACCCAATTAAACCACCCATTAGTCCAGTCAGGTCACCAACTAAAAAAAAAAAAAAAAAAGAAAGAGTATAGAAAGAAACAAAGAAAAGAAAAAGGAAATAAAAAAAAAAATAAAAAAAAAAAACGGAGGAAAGAGAGGTCAATCCCAATTAATTAATAAAACCCAATTAAACCACCCATTAGTCCAGTCAGGTCACCAACTAAAAAAAAAAAAAAAAAAAAAAAAAAGAAAGAGTATAGAAAAGAAACAAAGAAAAGAAAAAGGAAATAAAATAAATATATAAAAAAAAAACAACGGAGGAAAGAGAGGTCAATCAAACGGCGAACAATGCAATAAACATTTTTATTAATGACCTTTTGTTAGAAATGTCCTTTCTTCCCTGGAGGAGAGCGGCTACACGGAGCAATTACGTACTCCGCTCGCACCTAGTGAGCGCTTCTCGGGCACCGACTACGCGGGGAATAAAGCGCATGTCAGTCCACGGAAACGCTCCCAACGAGTACGACCTGCGCAGAGATAATGCACAGCGCCGCAATGTGGTTGAACGCGGAGAGAGAGTCCAGGAAACACCGGGATAAAATCCAAAACCGAGTTTATTAAAAACTGGTGATGGAACACCAAGAGAAAGGGGGGAACAAAACGAACAAACTAACATTTGGGTTGGATAACCACAAAACAAAGACGTGCACCGAAATGCTGGAAAACGTAAACTAAATAACAAATCAACTAATCACGTGCACAAAACAAACCAATCACCCAGCTGAGATAACGAAGGACCCAAACGAGGGAACATGTTTTTATTCAGAGAGGATTTTAGTTCATCTTTATTTTTTTTTATTTTATTTCTGCACAATGTAAAGCACTTTGTGATACTATATCTGTGAGAGGTGCTACAGAAATAAAGCTTACTTATTTAATTACTTATAAAAAACTGCAAGATCTGTTTTAGTACTAGTTTAGTTTAGTGTTTAGTTCTATCCATTCATTATCTTCCACTTTAGACTATATTAGGGTCACGGGGGGGGGTTCCCCATGCCCATCCAGGGGAGAACGTTTCGGGCGCTGGACAGATACACCCAGGACAGGGCGCCAATCCATCACTGGGCACACACTCACTCACACACACACACTCTATATGGGGCAATTTGGAGAACTCAATTGACTTGATCCATGTTTTCGAACTGTGGGAGCAAACCGGAGAACCCGGAGGAAACCCACGCGGACACGGGGAGAACATGGAATCTCAACCACGATGGGGATCCAAACCAGGAATCCCTAGTTCTGAGAGGAGAACATGCTAACCACTATGCCACTGTGCCGTCCTAGTAGTTTAGTTCGATGTGGAAGAACTTAACTGACCTGCACAGAGATTCCCAGAGGTGTAAAAGCTGTTATGGGGGGCTAAAGGGGGGACAACTAAGATTGGGACGGGATTAAAGCTGATGTATGTCAAAGTGTCACAGTGCTTCTGTCCATATAGTGTAGACCTGTCT
Source organism: Corydoras sp. C115 (assembly GCA_019802505.1). Classification (NCBI taxonomy): domain Eukaryota; kingdom Metazoa; phylum Chordata; class Actinopteri; order Siluriformes; family Callichthyidae; genus Corydoras; species Corydoras sp. C115. The sequence goes on from JAFMOC010000422.1 coordinate 258,907, forward strand.
GCCTAAGAATCGCTCCCTGAGATGTTGTCCCCTATCAGTCATAAACGGCCGAGCGAGGACGCCTATTTCTGTTCTAACCTTATTTGTTCTCATCTGTGTTCAATGACCCAGAAAAGACTGAGTGTCCTATCGACGTGTACTTTGTCATCGACACCTCCGAGACCATCGCGCTACAGGATGGTCCACCAGGCACCATTGTGAACGTCATCACCAACTTTACCAAAGAGTTTGTTAAAAAGTTAGAAAATGGGGACTATAAAGGCCTAGTGACGCTGACCTGGTCTGTGGGAGGTCTCCACTTCTCCATGACGCAGAACGTCTTCAGCAAGATCACCGCAGATAAAGACGAGTTCATCAACAAACTGAAACAGATCCGTTACTTCGGGAAGGGCACCTTCATCGACTGCGCCCTCACCAACATGACGAGGGAGATGATCACCAAACCGAGCAACGTCAAAGCCAAGCGCTTCGCCGTGGTCATCACCGACGGCTTTGTAACCGGAAAACCCTGCGGCGGGATCAAAGTGGCAGCGGAACGGGCTCGCGACGAGAACATCAAGCTGTTTGCTGTAGCCTCCACCCACAACCTGGAGGAAACAGGACTCAGAGAGATCGCCAATTCTCCCATGGGGGTCTACCGCAGCAATTACATCGCTGTAGATAAAGGCCGGATCCACACCGAAACTATTAACCGCATCTACGAAACCATGGTAACACATCCTGCTTAATAATTCTTAATGAAATACTCTGACTGGCCTCTTTATTAGGTTCATCTCATTCTGTTTTCACCCTCATGGCTCATTCAAAAGATCTCTACTTAAGATTTGCTCAATGCAAAATTTGCACCACCAGCCTCCTCTAGGCAACATCTTATGAGCACGGACAAAGAATTAGAATATGACCTACTGCCTCTACCAGGTGGGGCAAACAGGTGGATGTGACTACCAGAGTATACAGTGTTTAACCTTTAACGTGTTTAAATTCCCCAGCAGCACTACTGTGTCTGATCCATTTAAGACACCACCACCACAACATTAATGTTACTGCCGTGCTCTAAATCATCCTCCACCTAAATGATGCCTGATCCGTGGGGG
>JAFMOC010000422.1:265000-325000 GCA_019802505.1 Corydoras sp. C115
GACGTTCTCCCCTGGATGGGCATGGGGAAGCCCGCCGCGACCCTAATAGAGGATAAAGCGGGAGATAATGAATATATATATATATATATATATATATATATATATATATAGTAGCTTTGTTTCAATTTCAACTTTCTGATCTCCAGGGTGACGCTGGGAGACCAGGATTCAGCTACGCTGGACCCAGAGGAGCAACGGTACTCAGATTGGCATGTTAATGTTTATTACACACACAGTCTTATCCTCTAGCATCATTGAAATCCATTCTTTCTCTCCTGCAGGGCGACCGGGGGGAGAAGGGCCGAGCTGGAGCGAGAGGAGGCAGAGGAGAATGTGGACAGAAAGGAGAACCGGGCCAAAAAGGAGTTCCAGGAGATCCTGTGAGTGATTCCTTAAGGGACTTTATTATCCATGTGCATGTCCGTGTCCTGTACTTGTTGCTGTTACATGTTCTATCAGGTTCTACCCAATTTCACTCTGCATAATGTATGTGTTTGTATTATTACGTTCCTTCAGCTGTTCCTGCAAGGGGGTCGCCCCAGTGGGAATATCGGCATCTTCAATTTGGCATTTACCCCAGATTCCCTTCCTGACACAGCCCTTCTAATTATCCAGGCTTGACACTGAGTGCAGTGATGGGTACATCTTCAGTGACATCTGCCAACCTTGTATCTCCAATTTTCTTATCAGCATGTGCAAAGAAACAGGAAATCCCATGGAGGAAACACATGCAGGCATGGCAAAGACAAATAGGCAGATGTTTCCCACTTTGGCGACCCCTTAATGGAAAAATAAATGACACTGGAATTTGTTTTTTTGGACAAAAGTGCTGATTTGAACCCAAAGGCAGCATTAAATCCATCAAATTGGATCATTTATCCAGAAAATATCCCACATATGATCATTTAACTCTTTCTCAGGGAGATCCTGGACCAAATGGAGAACCTGGAACAAGGGGGCCAAGAGGTGACCCAGGAAGACGTGTATGTATCATGTCCGAATACTTCAATTTGGTGATGGTTTATTTATTAGGGTCTTACTACAGTTCCATCCTTCTTTCGTCATTAGGGGGATCCTGGTCCAGAGGGAGACCCCGGTCTGACAGTAAGTCATCATTAGTGTTGAGTTGTATTATAGTGAGTCGGTATAAATGTTCCTACTTTCTTTTAGGAATGTGATGTCATGAACTACATCAGAGAGACCTGTGGATGTTGTGGTAGGTCGCTGTGGCATTCTGATTTACTCTACACTATATGGACCAAAGTCTTGAGACCCACGTCCTTATCACTGAATCCTAGTGTTTGACTCATTGTCACCCATCCGTCCATCCATCATCTTCCTTTTTCATCATCTTCCGCTTTATCCACTATTAGGGTCGCAGAGGGGTTCTCCATGCCCATCCAGGGGAGAGCGTCTCGGGCGCTGGGCAGATACACCCAGGATAGGGCGCCAATCCATCGCTGGGCACACACTCACTCACACGCACACACTCTATATCGGGCAATTTGGAGAATTCAATTGACTTGATGCATGTTTTTGGACTGTGGGAAGAAACCGGAGAACCCGGAGGAAACCCACGTGGACACAGGGAGAACATGGAAACTCCACCCAGGTGGGGATTCGAACCCGGAATCCCTAGTGCTGAGAGGCAAACGTGCTAACCACTAAGCCACTGTGCCGCCCATGGGGCAATTTGGAGAACTTAATTGACTTGATCCACGTTTTTGGACTGTGGGAGGAAACCGGAGAACCCGGAGAAAACCCACGCGGACACCGGGAGAACGTGGAAACTCCACCCAGATTGGGATTCGAACCGGGACTCCCTAGCACCGTGCTGCCCGACTCATTGCCGCAGAGGGATAAAATCAATTACAAAGAATGAACATGGTAAAAAAATAGGTTGTGTTAGAGCTGCATCTCAAAATAGAACCTCTACAAGTGTGAAGTGTTGGAGTCCCAATACTTTTGTCCATAGAGTAACTATCATCATTTCGAATACTCGTCATGACCCTTTGTTTGGTTTTAGATTGTGAGAAACGGTGTGGCGCCCTGGACATTGTATTTGTGATTGACAGCTCAGAGAGTGTCGGTTTGACAAACTTCACCCTGGAGAAGAATTTTGTCATCAACACCATTAACCGACTTGGTTCCATAGCCAAGGATCCCAACGCGGAGACAGGTGGGCTGATCCCAAACATCAATAACGACCCTCTGTAAGCCAGCCACCCACCCACTGTGTCGTCTTGTAGGTACTCGAGTCGGCGTGGTTCAGTACAGTCACAGTGGAACCTTCCAGGCCATCCACCTCAATGACTCCAAGATCGACTCCATGTCAGCATTCAAAGACGCCGTGAAGAACCTGGAGTGGATTGCCGGTGGCACGTGGACCCCCTCTGCGCTGAAGTTTGCCTACGACAACCTGATCCGCGGAAGCAGACGCTCGAAGGCCAAAATCTCTGTGGTGGTCATCACGGACGGTCGCTTCGATCCCCGCGACGACGACAAGTTACTGACCTACCTCTGCTCCGACGACAGCGTGGATGTGAATGCCATTGGCATCGGGGACATGTTCGAACAGCTGCAGGAGAATGAGATTCTGAACTCCATTGCCTGTCAGAAGAAAGGAAAGGTGACGGGAATGAGGCGCTTCGCCGACCTGGTGGCCGAGGAGTTCATTGACAAGATCGAGACTGTACTTTGTCCAGGTGAGGAACCCTGTCTTGCACCTTCCATTATCTGCATTATTGTTTATAGCAACACACAGATTGTATTAAGGACGCTTTCTTTTATTTGTTGTAGATCCAGTGATTGTCTGCCCTGATCTGCCCTGTAAATCTGGTAAGATTCCTTTGGCTTTTCACATTCAGTTGTTGTTTGAATGTAAGATGCTATGCATTCAGAGACATTTATACTCGAGTTGACATGTTACAATGCAGCAAAGTGCTTTAACTCAAGTCACCTTGATTTGGGTTTACATTCAAATTTATAATGTTTTACAACTTTAAAGCATTTTACCAGATTTAATTAATCATTGGGCGGCACGGTGGCTTAGTGGTTAGCACGTTCGCCTCTCAGCGCTAGGGATTCCCGGTTCGAATCCCCATCTGGGTGGAGTTTCCATGTTCTCCCCGTGTCCGCGTGGGTTTCCTCCGGGTTCTCCGGTTTCCTCCCACAGTCCAAAAACATGGATCAAGTCAATTGAGTTCTCCAAATTGCCCCATAGAGTGTGTATGTGTATGTGTGTGTGTGTGAGTGTGTGCCCAGCGATAGATTGGCGCCCTGTCCTGGGTCTATCTGCCCAGCGCCCGAGACGTTCTCCCCTGGATGGGCATGGGGAACCCCACCGCGACCCTAATAGAGGATAAAGCGGGAGATAATGAATGAATGAATAATTAATCATTCTTAACAACTTTCAGAGAATCTTCTGTTTAATGTACACAGTCTATAGGTAATGTAATGTACCCACTCTATAGGTACAGCCCGTTGTTCCAACACCCATTATTCATACTATTCGTTCCACTTACTATATATTTATAGCTGAGGTATATAGTACATGTATATAGTTAGGGCATGAATATATTCATTCATTCATTCATTATCTCCCGCTTTATCCTCTATTAGGGTCACGGTGGGGTTCCCCATGCCCATCCAGGAGAGAACGTCTCGGGCACTGGGCAGATACACCCAGGAAAGGGCGCCAATCCATCGCTGGGCACACACTCACTCCCACAGACACACTCTATATGGGGCACTTTTTAGAATTCCATTGACTTGATCCATGTTTTTGGACTGTGGGAGGAAACCGGAGAACCCGGAGGAAACCCACGCAGACACGGGGAGAACATGGAAACTCCACCCAGATGGGGATTCGAACCAGGAATCCCTAGCGCTGAGAGGCGAACGTGCTAACCACTAAGCCACCGTGCCGCCCGGCATGAATATAGCTGAGGGAATATATAGGTGGGGACATATATAACTAAGGGCATGTATATATCTGGAGCATATATTGTAGGTGGCATGTGTGTGTGTGTATTACATATGTGTGTGTATATATATATATATATATATATATATATGTGTAATGTGTGTGTGTGTATATATATATATATATATATATATATATATATATATATATATATATATATATATATATATATATATATATACTGTATATATATATATATATATATACTGTGTATATATATATATATATATATATGGGTCATATAGCTGGGGGCATGTATATAGTTGAGGGCATATATAGTTGAAGGCATGGTAGCCCAGTGTTTAGGATGACATTTCAAACTTCAACATAAGGACAACATTCTGTAACTGTAGATCTACAAAGTGCAGGTAGGTGGAGCTGATAAAATGGACAGGTGTAGAAACAAGGAGGTGTAGCTAGTAAAGTGTAAGGGGTGTGGCTGGTGAGTGTAAGTTGAAAATGTGTTTTTTTTTATTTTTATTTTTTATACCTTTCTGCCCCGTGTTGTCTTATAAGCATCATTCAAACCCCCCCAGGTCTGCTGATTTTAATCAGTTTAAAACCAAAAACATCATGTTTCCAATTATTGATGCAGAGAATCAAAGGTAACAAAAATCGTGAGGTTTTATTCTCTAAAACTCTCTGAGATAAGAGACCGAACAAAACCGAACAACCCGAACATATTTAGCACTGTGCTCGGTCAGTAGAGCCAGTCGCTCGGAGACCCCTAAAAACTATTGTCTCACCGCTCACTTGCAGATGTGGCGTCCCATTGGAATGGGGACCCTTCACATGGATTCATTGCAGAGGAAGGGACGGACAGCCCCGTCCCAAGCACTGTCACAAACGTCTCAAACTTTATCAGCTCTCTGCAGGAGGCCCAGCATCTCGATACCTACAGCAGGGCTGTAGCCACAATGGCCTACACAGCCCAGAGAGCCAAGTTTTCCACGGGAGCAGAGAAACAGCAGTGGACTGATCTGTTCATTGACTCTTTCCGAATGGTCTATGGCAATCTCTTGGGTGACCCAAACAAAGCTTTAGGGCTGTGTTAACAGGACCAGGCTCCAGAAGCGGTTAAACTAAAGCATTGGCTTCGGATTGGTCATGGAATTATAACTAAAACATACTAATGGTGCCTGAGTGTAACCAGCGTGAGCATGATTAACATTACAGCATTAGGATTTATATGGGGTTATAATCATGGGTTCTCCATGAACGCTCAGTACTGCGCATGCAATCTGCTAACATTTGCTTTATTGACGTGAAAATATTGCAATGTTTCGGTAACCGCTGCTTTGGGAAATGTTTTATAATCAGAATCAGAATTCTTTATTAATCCCAGAAGGGAAATTACAATCTACACTTCTGAAAAAAAGTTCTTCAGGGGTATTAGTAAAAACAATGGTTCTAAGTGGAAATCATAAGAATTAAAAAGCGTGAGACCCTTTGCATGGTGGAATAGAGAATTAGGTTTGAAGAAAGTAATTCCTACAGATGTGAATAATCTTTACTCTATAAAAATATTCATTCATTATCTCCCGCTTTATCCTCTATTAGGGTCGCGGTGGGGTTCCCCATGCCCATCCAGGGGAGAACATCTCGGGCGCTGGGCAGATACACCCAGGACAGGGCGCCAATCCATCGCTGGGCACACACTCACTCACACAGACACACTCTATATGGGGCAATTTTTTGAGAATTCAATTGGCTTGATCCATGTTTTTGGACTGTGGGAGGAAACCGGAGAACCCGGAGGAAACCCACGCAGACACGGGGAGAACATGGAAACTCCACCCAGATGGTGATTCGAACCGGGAATCCCTAGCGCTGAGAGGCGAATGTGCCGACCACTAAGCCACCGTGCTGCCTGTGTAAATATTATAATCTGTAAACTACACGATGACACTTTGGTCGTACAGTTTTGCATTTTGCACATTGCTACGAGCTCATTACACCTCAGACCTCAATCAGAAAGGACATTACATTTGTTCTCGTTGTTTACAGTTCCTATAAGCTATACATTGTCTCTGCATCTTCACGCAACTCTTCAGCGGGATTATGTTTCCGCTCAGCTGCTTCTCTCCTTTTATTAGATCTTATCAATGATTTATTGAAGTTCCAGGTGTGGATGCATGAGATGGTTTTAATCCATTAAAATGTCCATCCATCCATCCATCCATCCATTATCTTCCTCTTATCCTCTACTAGGGTTACAGGGGGTTCCCCATGCCCATACAGGGCCATCTATCTATCGCTGGGCCATTAAAAATCCATTAAAAAAAAATAAAAATACAAAAACAGAAAAATACAAAAAATTTTAGGATATTTCATTTATATATAGAGTTGTTGCTTCATATAAAATATCGCCCTGGGAGCAATTGGCGTTAGGTGCCTTGCCCAAGGACTCTTCAACCATTGTACTTGGTGGGACCAGGAATCAAACCAGGGACCTTCAGGTTGCAGAGCTGGTTCCTTAACCCCAAGCCTATGACTGCCCCTACTTAAACACAGTACGTAGAGGAATAAATGGACTACAGTCTGTAATTCTAGAACTACAACATAAATCTGTATAGTAAGTGGAAGTAATATAACAGACATAACAGACAAAAGGAGCAGAAACAAGGTGGTGAACCGAATATAGTGGCCAGTGAATGTAAACTGACGGATCAATTTGACTGCATTTGATTTGTTTCATCTGCATAATAATGCAAAACAATCATCCACACAAAGGAGATGTTACCAGTGAAGTTTCTAGACTTGAGAAATTTTGTGAAGAGAGCTGAAGATGGTTATGAGTGTAGTGCCGTCATGGTGCAAATGTCAGTATTTTGGGTGTATGTAGTTTTAAAATTGGACTTTGTAAGTATTTTATGTATTCCTTAGTGATGTTTCAGAACAGTAGCCAATATAAAATAAACAGCATTAGCAAACTATTCGTCACTGTTGGTTATCCATCCATTATCTTCCGCTTTATCCTATATTAGGGTCGCGGGGGGTGGTTCCCCATGCCCATCCAGGGGAGAACGTTTCGGGCGCTGGGCAGATACACCCAGGACAGGGCGCCAATCTATCAATGAGCACACACTCACTCACACAGACACTTTCTATATGGGGCAATTTGGAGAATTCAATTGACTTGATCCATGTTTTTGGACTGTGGGAGGAAACCGGAGAACCTGGAGGAAGCCCACGTGGACACGGGGAGAACATGGAAACTCCACCCAGATTGGGATTCGAACCGAGAATCCCTAGCGCTGAGAGGCGAACGTGCCACCCACTGTTGGTTCTAATTTTCTTGATTTTCTGTGACTAACCCGATCTCTGCCTGTGGAAATCAAGCACTGAGAATGTTTTCTTTACTATAAAGACAAACATGTTCAGTGAAACCCCTAAATTCTCACTTTGCTTTCCCCCCAGAGCCAGAAGTAGCCAGCTGCAATCAGCGGCCAGTCGACCTCGTGTTCTTGCTGGATGGCTCGGAACGCATGGGCCCAGATAACTTCCTGATGAGCAGGGAATTTGTGGAGAACGTGGCTCGGCACCTCACCCTGGCCATCCGCGAAAGAGACGAAAGAAATGCCCGTGTGGCGGTGCTGCAGTTCGGCGCACAAAATCAAAACGCCGTCATCAACCTGTCCCACAATTTCACCATCATCTCGGACAGCCTGGCTAACATGGCTTACATGGACACGTCTTCGAACGTGGTCAGTGGCATCGACTACGCCATCAACAACATCCTGAAGAGCGGATCCAACCGCTTGGCCCGGCGCAACGCTGAAATCTCCTTCGTGTTCATCACCGACGGAGTGACTAAAACCCCTAATTTGGAGGAGGCCCTTAATGCCTTGCGGAAAGAAGAAGTCATGTCCACTGTAATAGCCATCGGAAGCGACGTCGACCAAGGCGTGCTGACGAAGCTCGCGCTGGGCGACCAGACCGCAATATTCAGGGGACAGGATTTCACTCATCTGTCCAAAACCCGCTTCCTCGACCGCTTCATTCGGTGGATCTGCTGAGTTCACACTGGGCGTGCCGCTGGATTCAGCTTGGTCATTGGGGTTCCATCCATCGTGTCTCGGTTCCGTTCAGGAAAAGCATGTAATTAAAGAGCTTGGTGGCAACTTTATCAGATCATACCAGTTCTTTAACATGACTGACCTCCCGCCCTCATAACCAAGCTTAATCCAATATGTACCAGTGGTTTCAGGAGAAGTAATCAGGAGACACTGCAGTAAAAGTGGAGGGCGAGACACTCCGAAGATATGAATTGTTACAATTGTGATCACAATGCCAATGTTTTAGTTTTTTTTTTCCAGTTTTTATTGATAAGGTGCTAAACTAAAGCCTGTGTTTTGTCCTGTGTATCGTTGTTACATATCACTCGCAGTTTTCCAATTTCAACCATTGATATATTCTAAAGAGTATTTCAGGGTCAAACACAGCTTGGGCTTCTTCCCGACCAAATGACGGCAATCTGCTAAAGCTAAACCGACGCCTCCTGCATACTAATAACACCAGACTACCATGGCTTCTTCTCCATTCACAGAAATAGACAATAGCTATAGTACATCACTTGCAAGTCCACGCCTGCTTTAACACATTTAGAAAAGGGAGTAACCCGTTTCAGGTCGAGCTTTCTTATAAAATGAAGTATTAATGCTAAGTTCACTTTTTTATAATGACCACAGGTTGTTTTTGTGTCTTTTACAAGCACTGTAATCTGAATAGTCTATAAATTCTGTGCTGCCGAGAAAATCGAACGACACTTGAAGGCTGTATCAATATTTTTGTCAACTTCAGTGTTAGTACAATAAATGTGGATTTGATAATCTAAACGTGTTCTGCTGTCTTTTGTGATTATACTCTAAAAGTCGGGTAGGTAAGACATATATGTGTGTGTTTGTTTGGGAGAAAAGACACAGATCCACTTCTTCTAACTTCAGTGTTAGTACAATAAATGTGGATTTGATAATCTAAACGTCTTCTGCTGTCTTTTGTGATTATACTCCAAAAGTCGGGTAGGTAAGACATATATGTGTGCGTTTGTTTGGGAGAAAAGACACAGATCCACTTGTTGGCCGCTTAATGAGGTAAAAGTCCTCGCTTTTACCTTCATTATCTATTTTTAAGCCCATGTATTCAGATCAATGCATTTTGTAGTTCTACCATTACAGACTGTAGTCCCATCTGTGGCTACATGCCATGGAAGTCCTTTACTATGTTCTCGAAAGATCAGAACCCCCACAGAGCAGGTATTACTTGGGCGGTTAAAGTGTTGGGGTGATAATAATGGGTTCGAACTCAAGTCAAACCTTCAAAATAGACATTGCTCCAACATGTATTTATATAAAAGCGAGAGATCTGTTCACAAGTGGCAGAATGGCCTTTAGTAGTTTGGTAGTTAAGGTGTTGGACTATCAGTTATAGGTTTTCAGAGTTCAATCTTCAAGTCCAGGCGGCACGGTGGCTTAGTGTTTAGCATGTTCTCCTCTCAGCGCTAGGGATTCCCGGTTCGAATCCCCATCTGGGTGGAGTTTCCATGTTCTCCCCGTGTCCGCGTGGGTTTCCTCCGGGTTCTCCGGTTTCCTCCCACAGTCCAAAAACATGGATTAAGTCAATTGAATTCTCCAAATTGCCCCATATAGAGTGCGTTTGTGTGAGTGAGTGTGTGCCCAGCGATGGATTGGCGCCCTGTCCTGGGTTTATCTGCCCAGCGCCCGGAACATTCTCCCCTGGATGGGCATGGGGAACCCCACCGCGACCCTAATAGAGGATAAAGCGGAAGAGATGTTTTACGCCTTGTTTTCCCCTCATTGTCCATTTTTATGCTCCAGTTACCAGACCATCCATTCATCCATCCATTATCTTCCTCTTTATCTTATATTAGGGTCGCGGGGGGGTTCCCCATGCCCATCCAGGGGAGAACGTTTGGGGCGCTGGGCAGATACACCCAGGACAGGGCGCCAATCTATCACTGGGCACACACTCACTCACACAGACACACTCTATATGGGGCAATTTGGAGAACTCAATTGACTTGATCCATGTTTTTGGACTGTGGGAGGAAAGCGGAGAACCCGGAGGAAACCCAGGCGGACACGGGGAGAACCTGGAAACTCCACCCAGATTGGGATTGGAACCGGGAATCCCTAGCGCTGAGAGGAGAACGTGCTAAACACTAAGCCACCGTGCCACCCCACCTTGTAAGTCGCTTTGGATAAAAGCGTCTGCTAAATGACCAGATGTAATGTAAATGTGGCGGCACGGTGGCTTAGTGGTTGGCATGTTCTCCTCTCAGCGCTAGGGATTCCTGGTTCGAATCCCCATCTGGGTGGAGTTTCCATATTCTCCCCGTGTCCACGTGGGTTTCCTCCGGGTTCTCCGGTTTCCTCACACAGTCCAAAAACATGGATCAAGTCAATTGAATTCTCCAAATTGCCCCATATAGAGTGTGTCTGTGTGAGTGAGTGTGTGCCCAGTGATGGATTGGCGCCCTGTCCTGGGTGTATCTGCCCAGCGCCCGAGACGTTCTCCCCTGGATGGGCATGGGGAACCCCCCCGCGACCCTAATAGAGGATAAAGCGGGAGATAATGAATGAATGAATGAATGAATGTGAATGTAATGTAAATGTAATGCTTTAGTTGTTTGTCTTTATACTTTTTCCTCATGGATTTTGTAAAACCTCCAGACTAAGGGTCAGCTCCTCCTCCAGGAACTTCTGCAGGGTTCACTGTCACGCATGCGCAGTAGTTCAGCCCTCGGGAAGCCACTCGGTCAGGAAAGAAGTCAGTAAGTAACGAAGAGTTTTTCTTTAAAGTTCTTTAAGCAACTAATCTCTAAAAACATGCAGCGTGACGGATCAGCAACGCTGTCAGACATCATGCTACAAAAACACACGATGTTTAATTAATTTTCTGCCTCAGTTTGCGGTGATCGTCCCACTATTTTTTTCATTATTAAACTCTGTGACTCCAGGGGGCGCTGTTTTACCTTCTCTACGAGATTTATAAATCTTTTAAATGTTTATATTTAAGTTTAACACTCGAAAGTCTGTGAATAATTATAGATTATAGATCATTATTGTTAAAAAAATATTTTGCATATATGTGAATTAAGCATAACTTGCTATTAATATCACATGTTTCCACACAATGAATTAATTAATTTAATTAGTTGCTGGCGGCATATGGCAGCACGGTGGCTTAGTGGTTTAGCACGTTCTCCTCTCAGCACTAGGGATTCCCGGTTCGAATCCCCATCTGGGTGGAGTTTCCATGTTCTCCCCGTGTCTGCGTGGGTTTCCTCCGGGTTCTCCGGTTTCCTCCCACAGTCCAAAAACATGGATCAAGTCAATTGAATTCTCAAAATTGCCCCATATAGAGTGTGTCTGTGTGAGTGAGTGTGTGCCCAGCGATGGATTGGCGCCCTGTCCTGGGTCTGTCTGCCCAGCGCCCGAGACGTTCTCCCCTGGATGGGCATGGGGAACCCCACCGTGACCCTAATAGAGGATAAAGCGGAAGATAATGAATGAATGAATGAATAGTTGCTGGCGGCACGGTGGCTTAGTGGTTAGCATGTTCTCCTCTCAGCGCTAGGGATTCCCGGTTCGAATCCCCATCTGGGTGGAGTTTCCATCTTCTCCCCTTGTCCGCGTGGGTGTCCTCCGGGTTCTCCGGTTTCCTCCCACAGTCCAAAAACATGGATCAAGGTCAATTGAATTCTCAAAATTGCCCCATATAGAGTGTGTATGTCTGTGTGAGTGAGTGTGTGCCCAGCGATGGATTGGCGTCCTGTCCTGGGTGTATCTGCCCAGCGCCCAAAACATTCTCCCCTGGATGGGCATGAGGACACCCCTCCCCCCCCCCCGCAACCCAAATAGAGGATAAAGCGGAAGATAATGAATGAATGAATGAATGAATAATTTTGTTGCTGTATAGATGGACTTTGTAGTTTTACTGTTACAGACTGTAGTGTGTTCTCTGTTTTTATCTGTTGTTAGTCCCCTGTTGGTTCTCTATCTCCATTCATGTCTGTACATAACCGAAAATTTGAATTTATCGTGTTTATATATAGATTTCTATTTCTATTTAAATTTTCCTTGTATTTTAATTCCTTTCTAAATGCTAAATACCTTTTCCACCTTTTTTTCTAATGTAACTTGCTGTTGAGAATGAGAATTTCCCCAATGTGGGACAAATAAATGTCTATCTTATCTTATCTTATTGGTCAGGAGCATCACAGAACAGGTATCATTTGGGTGGTGGATTGTTTATGCAGTAACACTGATGTGGTGGAGGGGGGGGGGGGTTAGTGCAGCAGTGCTGCTATAGTTTAATTTCTCCACCTCAGTGACACTGCTGGGATAGGACTAATGCATCCTCCAAATAACCCCTGCTCTGTGGTGGTACTATTGGGGTTCTGACCATTAGAACAGAGTAAAGGGGACGTACACAGTATGTACTGTAGAACACAAACAGATGGACTACAGTCTGGAATTGGAGAACTACAAAGTCCATCTTTACAGGACGTGGAACCGATATAATATATGTTCATATGTACTGCTGTTACTGTGTGGTATGTGTTTGCCTCACTCTTTTCTGTTGGGATGAATCTCTGCAGCTCTATGCGATGGCCTGCAGTACCGATTTTATCAGCGACCTTTGCACCCCGGCTTTTGTTGTGGATCTCGACCTACTGAGAAGAAATGCAGCAGGGATGCTGGAGCGCTGCCAGAAACTCGGCGTGCAACTCCGACCACACATGAAAACCCATAAAACTCTGTAAGAACCATCAAACACATACGCTTTAATCATTTTGCACCTTGCCCCTTCGCCTTTGCCCCTGCGGCGCTGCTGGAGATTTAACACGGAGCCATTTTGAGGAGTTTTATTATTATTCAGCCGAAGATTGAACACATGGGTTTAATCTTTAACTCGTTTTAAAATGCTTTAGTGCCCAGCGATGGATTGGCGCCCTGTCCTGGGTCTATCTGCCCAGCGCCCGAGACGTTCTCCCCTGGATGGGCATGGGGAACCCCACCGCGACCCTAATAGAGGATAAAGCGGGAGGATAATGAATGAATGAAAGGATGAATGAATAAAATGCTTTAGTCCATCCATCAATTATCTTCCGCTTTATCCTATATTAGGGTCGCGGTGGGGTTCCCCATACCCATCCAGGGGAGAACGTTTTGGGCACTGGGCAGATACACCCAGGACAGGGCGCCAATCTATCGCTGGGCACACACTCACTCACACAGACACACTCTATATGGGGCAGTTTTGAAGAACTCAATTGACTTGAGCCATGTTTTTGGACTGTGGGAGGAAACCGGAGAACCCGGAGGAAACCCACGTAGACACGGGGAGAACATGGAAACTACACCCAGATGGGGATTCGAACCGGGAATCCCTAGAGCTGAGAGGAGAACATGCTAAACCACTAAGCCACCGTGCCACCAAATGCTTTAGTCATTAAAAAAAAAAACATTTTTTACACAATCAGTTCAGTTTGCATGTTTTTGGAAGGATCCCAAACAAGCACAGGGAGAACATGCCACTGCACAGATGAGAGGCTGAGCCAAAAAGTCGTTGAGGTAATGATCTCATCCTTACTAAGGCTCTGCACAGGTACACAGACATTTAACACAGACAAAACACAGATCAGATCCATTACCTCACCTGCTTCCCTGGCTTTGCCTCGCATTCACAAATCTGCGCTTTACCGCAGCTCCGTCTCCACCAACTATTAACTTTATAAATCCATGGTTACCTTTCATATTCACCTCAGTGAGGGTGCAGACCTCATGACCGGCGGTTCCCGGAGGTGCATCGCAGTGTCGACCCTGGCTGAGGCGGCTTTCTACGCTGACGGCGGTTATGACGACATCCTTTACGCTTACCCGCTGACTTTCGACAAAGTACAGCGCTGTGCAGAGTTGTCCGAGAAATTATCTTTATTCCATGTGTTGGTGGATAACAGCGTGGCCCTTGGCCATCTCGGTGAGAGACCCCTGGAGAATGGCAAAGTCTGGCATGTGTGGATGAAACTGGACTGTGAAAATGGTAGAGGTGAGATCTGCACAAACGTCTGGTGACAATAAAACACACAAAAACACATACGGTTTATTAAATAATAACTAAAGCTTGTCGTGTTTTGCAGCGGGGGTCCCTCACTCTGATCCGGCAGCTATACAACTGGCTGAGGAAATCTCCAAAACTGATGGGGTGGAGCTTACAGGAATTTACGCCCATTGTGGAAACACGTACAACTGTAAGGGGGAGAAGCAAATCAAGGCCATCGCTCAGGAAACTACAACCATTGTTTTGGAGTTTATGGAGAAGTACGATGTCTGTATGATTTATTTTCGGGAGAGTGGATTGCTTTGCCTCTTTAGCGGGAATCACCATAATTTCAATGTCAACCCCTATCTGCCACCTGAAAAAAGTTTCTCTGGAACATTTTATTCACTAATTTGTGTTCTACGTTCGCCTCTCAGCACTAGGGATTCCCGGTTCGAATCCCCATCTGGGTGGAGCTTCCATGTTCTCCCCGTGTCTGCCTGGGTTTCCTCCGGGTTCTCTGGTTTCCTCCCACAGTCCAAAAACATGGATCAAGTCAATTGAGTTCTCCACATTGCCCCATATAAGTGTGTCTGTGTGAGTGAGTGTGTGCCCAGCGATAGATTGGCGCCCTGTCCTGGGTGTATCTGCCCAGCGCCCCAAACGTTCTCCCCTGGATGGGCATGGGGAACCCCACCGCGACCCTAATCGAGGATAAAGCGGAAGATAATGAATGAATGCATTTGTGTTCTGTTCTGTTTTACAGACTAAAAACCATTGGAATCAAGGGTGTAAAATCTAGCATCGGTTCCACTCCATCTTGTAGCCACCCAGTTTCGGATATGGCTCTATTGAGTGAGGTCCATCCCGGAAACTACGTGTTCTACGGTCAGCTTTATAGAAAGATATTTTATATTTTGAATAATATTAGTTTTCAGCATGATGGTTTGAGACTGAATTCCTGGTGTTTTTGTTGCATAGATGTGCAGCAGTCTCTCATTGGCTCCTGCAGATCTGAGGATATTGCAGTTCGGGTGCTGACTAGGGTTATGGGTCATTATCCACATAGGAACCAACTACTGGTCGATTGTGGCTGGGCTGCCCTAAGCCACGATGGAGCTGGCCGTCTTCCTACAGGTTATGCCGTTATTGAAGGCCATCCAGAACTGAAGTGAGAGCTACCAATGTTCTAAGTGTATTAATTTGGTCTTAATATACATTCTGATCACTTTGTTAGGTTTTCTTGTTTCTACACTCAAAAACAAAATGTAGTCCTGTTTTGTTTTGCTGTATCATGTGCATTTTCTAATAGTGAGGACACTTACTGATCAAGCCCAGGGCATGTTTTTTTTGGGTGGTTGATGATACTTAGCACTACACTGACTCTGATATAGTAGTAAAGAGAACTTACAACGTATATAGAGAAACGGACTACAGTGATTGTTGAACTATAAAGTCATAATTAATATGTATGAATCACATGGATAATAAGTGTATAAACCAGGGCGGGAGTCTAATAAAGTGGCCCGGCTAGTACCGTATTTTCCGGACTAAAAGGCGCACCTAAAAACCAAAAATTTTCCCAGAAATCGGACGTGAGTTCCAAATGCCGTCATTCCCGGAGGATTAAATAAAGAACTCCGACCGCTGGACATTGGTGTAAACGGGGCGTTTAAAGTAAAGTTGCGGGCGGCGTGGGAGCGATGGATGATAGACGGTGAACACACGTTTACTAAAACTCGGGAGGCGGCGGCAGGGCGAGTTACGACACCGTCTGTGAATGGGTTGTGGAAGCCTGGGCTGAGGTTTCTGCCGTGACCGTCGTCCGAGATTTCACGAAAGCCGGCATCGTCGCCGAACGGCCGCCTGGTGACGAGACGGACTCGGACATCGATGAGAGGAGAACCCGGAGTGCTCGATAGAGAACCAGCTTTTTCATTCAGACACAGAAGACGAGGACTTTGATGGATTTGTGGGAGAAGAGAGATTAAAATAATGTGTGTTTGGTCAAGTAGTAGAATAAACTTCAATTATAAATCAGCGTTTTGCATCCTTTAGGTTTCTTGTAGATCGTATGTTTTAGCGAGTGCCTTATAATACGGAGCCGTACAGAATAAGTACCGTACAGAAATAGAGTCCTAATTCAGACTGCGCCTTATAGTACGGTGCGCCTTATACGTGGCTCAAATACAGAAATAGACCCCGTAATTCAGACTCCTTATAATACGGTGCGCCTTATGGTCCGGAAAATACGGAAGATGTTAAGAAAATATGGACTATTATGTCGAGCCATTGAAAAAAATGCAAAGTGTTTAATGTCATTAAGAATAATCTTGACTTTGGACGTGTTTGTAGGTTGGTGTCCATGACTCAGGAGCATGGCCGAGTGGAGCCCATATCCGGAAAGCTGGATTTCAGTCAGTTCCCTATAGGGTTCATGCTGGCCCTTTTGCCTAATCATGTAAGTTGGTATTAATTTCATTCATTCATTCATTATCTTCTGCTTTATCCTATATATTAGGGTCACGGGGGGGGTTCCCCATGCCTATCCAGGGGAGAAAGTTTCGGGTGCTGGGCAGATACACCCAGGACAGGACGCCAATCTATCACTGGGCACACACTCACTCACACAGACACACTCTATATGGGGCAATTTGGAGAACTCAATTGACTTGATCCATGTTTTTGGACTGTGGGAGGAAACCGGAGAACCCGGAGAAACCCACGTGGACACGGGGAGAACATGGAAACTCCACCCAGATGGGGATCCGAACCGGGAATCCCTAGTGCTGAGAGGAGAACGTGCTAACCACTAAACCACCATGTCTGGTATTAATTTAACAGTAAAAAAATGAAGTAAATGTACAAAATTCTGATTTACGTTTGTTTCCATAACATTAAGCTAAATAACATCGAGGTTGGACGGCACGGTGGCTTAGTGGTTAGCACGTTCGCCTCTCGGCGCTAGGGATTCCCGGTTCGAATCCCCATCTGGGTGGAGTTTCCATGTTCTCCCCATGTCTGCGTGGCTTTCCTCCAGGTTCTCCGGTTTCCTCCCACAGTCCAAAAACATGGATCAAGTCAATTGAATTCTCAAAAATTGCCCCATATAGAGTGTGTGAGTGAGTGTGTGCCCAGCGATGGATTGGCGCCCTGTCCTGGGTCTATCTGCCCAGCGCCCGAGACGTTCTCCCCTGGATGGGCATGGGGAACCCCCCCCCGCGACCTTAATAGAGGATAAAGCGGGAGATAATGAATGAATGAACATCGAGGTTAAAAAGCAGACACTGATGTTCTACTAATGCCACTTACTGATTTTTCTTCATCTTAAAATAGTGACATATTTAAACGTCTAAGAACATCAAAGCCCAATGAGTATGTATTAATTGTCAGTGTGTTAAGCATAGTTTGCAGGTAGCCTGGATTGTATTCATCTATTAATTCCTACATTAAACAGAGATAACGTGCTTTATATTAGGGCCAATTGTTTCCTGTTAAAATCTCAGCCGTTATGCTGATATCACATCGCTGTTCTCTGCAGGCCTGCGCTACGGCTATGATGCATCCAGCCTACTTCGTCCATTCTCAAGGGAAGATTGTGGGCAACTGGAAACCTATCCGAGGGTGGTGACCAGCCAGAAGTGCTTGTGCAGTGACTATTATCAGGACTACAAAAGAATAAAGTAGTACTAGAATTACGTATTTAGTAAAACCATTTTCTGGATTATAAGAATGATTTTTGGATTAATTAACAATGACTCAGCAATGTTGTTTATGGAGCTGTAGCTCAGTGGTCAGGACATTGGGTTATCAATCTGAAGGTTGGGGCTTCAAATCCCAGGTCCACTGAAGTTACCAGTGTGGGTCCTTGAGCAAGACCCTTAACCCTCATTGCTCCAGGGATGTTGTGATGAACCCTGTGCTCACCTTTTAAGTCGCTTTGGATAAAAGCGTCCAATAAATGTGATGTTTGTGAGCATAAATATGACTACATGTCGGTTTAAAAGGGTGTGAATGCTTGATTTAAATGGAAATGTTAAACTGAGGAATGTTAATTAAATTCATTCATTCATTCATTATCTCCTGCTTTTATCCTTTATTAGGGTCGCGGTGGGGTTCCCCATGCCCATCCAGGGGAGAACATCTCGGGCGCTGGGCAGATACACCCAGGACAGGGCGCCAATCCATCGCTGGGCACACACTCACTCACACAGACACACTCAATATGGGGCAATTTTGAGAATTCAATTGACTTGATCCATGTTTTTGGACTGTGGGAAGAAACCGGAGAACCCGGAGGAAACCCACGTAGACACGGGGAGAACATGGAAACTCCAGCCAGATGGGGATTCAAACCGGGAATCCTCAGCGCTGAGAGGAGAACGTGCCAACCACTAAGCCACCGTGCCGCCATCATGTAGAATTATATTAATAATAATTATTCATTCATCCATTATCTTTCGCTTTATCCTCTGTTAGGGTCGCGGTGGGGTTCCCCATGCCCATCCAGGGGAGAACGTCTCGGGCGCTGGGCAGATACACCCAGGACAGGACGCCAACCCATCGCTGGGCACACACTCACTCACACAGACACACTCTATATGGGGCAATTGTTGAGAATTCAATTGACTTGATCCATGTTTTTGGACTGTGGGAGAAACCGGAGAACCCAGAGGAAACCCACGCAGACACGGGGAGAACATGGAAACTCCACCCAGATGGGGATTCGAACCGGGAATCTCTAGTGCTAAGAGGAGAACGTGCTGACCACTAAGCCACCGTGCCGCCATCATGTAGAATTATATTAATAATAATTAATAAAATATATTCGTCACTGGCATCTTAAAGACCGACGCTGGAATAGTGCGGGAGAATTCTGGCCAATAGCCAGCCTCCTTCACTTCATCTCACTCCAAACCGTCCAATGGCAGCGTCGCCACTGACTCGGCTTTGTTCGCGGCTCCGATTCCCTCCAGATGATTCAGTTCACTGATTCAAAGTCTGTTTTGACTCACTGACGCATTCCACGAGGAGCGTTTAACCTTTAGCATTTTTTTTTTTAAATAAACGATAAATTACTCAGTAAATCGTGTAAATTATAAAGTATTATTAAATTATAATTTACACAATTATTAATTTTAATAATTATTAGTAAATTATAGCTGTAATAATTTACAAAATAATGCAAAATAATATTGCCAGTTTGATTTATTATTATTATTATTATTATTATTATTATTCATTCATTCATTATCTCCCGCTTTATCCTCTACTAGGGTCGCGGTGGGGTTCCCCATGCCCATCCAGGGGAGAACATTTCTGGCGCTGGGCAGATACACCCAGGACAGGGCGCCAATTCATCGCTGGGCACACACTCACTCACACAGACACACTCTATATGGGGCAATTTGGAGAATTCAATTGACTTCATCCATGTTTTTGGACTGTGGGAGGAAACCGGAGGAAACCCACACAGACACGGGGAGAACATGGAAACTCCACCCAGATGGGGATTCGAACCGGGGATCCCTAGAGCTGAGAGGAGAACATGCTAACCACTAAACCACCGTGCCGCCCACATGGAAACTTTCATTCATTCATTCATTATCTTCCGCTTTATCCTCTATTAGAGTCGCGGGGGGTTCCCCATGCCCATCCAGGGGAGAACGTTTCGGGCGCTGGGCAGATACACCCAGGACAGGGCACCAATCCATCGCTGGGCAACATGGAAACTTATTTAAAATTTTTAAAATAGAATTAGAAATCTATAGACACATGATAAGTTCATGTTATGTTATGTACAGACATAATGGAGGAATGAAATAAAACCAATATTGCACTTATGGTAAAGTTTGATATCTGATTAAGCAGCAATCTGATTCGAGTAGTTTGATGGTTATTATTATGGGGTGGGGGTGTCCCCATTCCCATCTGGGGAGAACATTTCGGACGCTGGGCAAATACCCAGGACAGGGCACCAATCCGTCGCCAGACACACCCATCCAGACACAGTCAATGTAGAGGCAATTTAAAACAGCCAATTTACCTTGAATCCCCCGGTTCGAATCCCCATCTGGGTGGAGTTTCCATGTTCTCCCCGTGTCTGCGTGGGTTTCCGCCGGGTTCTCCGGTTTCCTCCCACAGTCCAAAAACATGGATCAAGGTCAATTGAATTCTCAAAAATTGCCCCATATAGAGTGTGTCTGTGTGAGTGAGTGTGTACCCAGCGATGGATTGGCGCCCTGTCCTGGGTCTATCTGCCCAGCGCCCGAGATGTTCTCCCCTGGATGGGCATGGGGAACCCCACCGCGTCCCTAATAGAGGATAAAGCGGGAGATAATAAATGAATGAATAATAATAATAATAATAATAAATCAAACTGGCAATATTATTTTGCATTTGCAATATTGCACTTGGCGGCACGGTGGCTTAGTGGTTAGCATGTTCTCCTCTCAGCACTAGGGATTCCCGGTTCGAATCCCCATCTGGGTGGAGTTTCCATGTTCTCCCCGTGGGTTTCCTCCGGGTTCTCCGGTTTCCTCCCACAGTCCAAAAAACATGGATCAAGTCAATTGAATTCTCCAAATTGCCCCATATAGAGTGTGTCTGTGTGAGTGAGTGTGTGTCCAGCGATGGATTGGCGCCCTGTCCTGGGTCTATCTGCCCAGCGCCCGAGATGTTCTCCCCTGGATGGGCATGGGGAACCCCACCGCGACCCTAATAGAGGATAAAGGGGGAGATAATGAATGAATGAATGAATGAATATTGCACTTAAGGTAAAGTTTGATATCTGATTAAGCAGCAGTCTGATTCGATGGTTATTATCACCAAGAGTAATATTAATTTCAAGGGTTTAGTGAAAATGTTATTTGCAGGAGTTCAATAGCAGCAGTGTTATTATTTGTCTTGTATCACGGTTAGTCTTGTGAATCGATTCGTCTCGACTCGGTTCACCCGAATCTGTTCGGTCCAGCGAACAGCGAGTGGGCAGAAATAGAAGGGGCAGGTAGAAGTCAACACCAGGTGACTCTCTCACGTCTGCACGCTCCGTGGGCTGGGAGCTTCCACGGCGTTTTGCCGCGCGGGGCGGCTGTGATGTGGCGTGTTCGCGCGGAGAGCCGGTGCGGTTCCCCTGCAGCGTCCGGAGCCCCGAGTCGCCGCATCATCCTCCCGGTACGTACCGAGCGAGCGACCCGGCGCGGCGCAGCGCAGCCGCCTGCGGGCTGAAGGACGAACGCGTCTGCGCAGCCGAATGCTTTCCACTCGAGGTGTTGTGAGAGTTTTTTTTGGGGGGGGAACCCCCCCCTCCCCCCCTGTACGGTACGTCGTGACTGCGCGTTCTGCTGCTCGCGCTCCCGACTGCAATGTAAGCGGACCGTGGAGATGACCACGGAGCTTTGTCTCCGCGCATGCGCACACGTGCGCGCATGCAGACAGGCAGGCGTCCATGTCCATGTCCTCGGCCTTGATGCGGGCAGGCTACATCAGCTCACAACTCCTGAGGTCATCACAGTGAGGCTTCTATGACGTCACATGTAGCAGCATCCTGTCCTGTCCTGGGGGGGCGGGGGGGGGTGTTCATCATGCCCATCCAGGGGAGAACGTGTCGGGCGCTGGGCAGATACACCCAGGACAGGGCGCCAATCTATCACTGGGCACACACTCACTCACACAGATCCATGTTTTTGGACTGTGGAAACCGAAGAACCCGGAGGAAACCCACGCAGACACGGGGAGAACATGGAAACTCCACCCAGATGGGGATTCGAACCGGGAATCCGTAGCGCTGAGAGGAGAACATGCCAACCACTAAGCCACCGTGCCGCCCATGATTTTTTCATTCATTATCTCCCGCTTTATCCTCTATTAGGGTCGCGGGGGGGGGGGGGTTCCCCATGCCCATCCAGGGGAGAAAGTTTCGGGTGCTGGGCAGATAGACCCAGGACAGGGCGCCAATCTATCGCTGGACACACACTCACTCACACAGACACACTCTATATGGGGCAATTTGGAGAACTCAATTGACTTGATCCATGTTTTTGGACTGTGGAAACCGGAAAACCCGGAGGAAACCCACGCGGACACGGGGAGAACACGGGGAGAACTCCACCCAGATTGGGATTGGAACTGGGAATCCCCAGCGCTCAGAGGAGAACATGCCAAACCACTAAGCCACCATGCTGCCATGATTGTTATCCATTAGTCTTATTACTTTTTTTCTTTTATTATTATTATTATTATTATTATTATTATTATTATTATTATTCCACCGGGGCGGCACGGTGGCTTAGTGGTTTGGCATGTTCCCCAGCGCTGAGAGGAGAACATGCTAACCACTAAGCCACCGTGCTGCCCTGTATAAATTATATTGGTGGCAATTTAATTGATAGTGTTGGGTATTAACGATATTCGAGTAATTTGATGCTTATCATCAGCTGTAATATTAGTTTCAAGGGTCTTCTGTCCTGTCCTGTCCTGTCCTGTCCTGTCCTGTCCTGTCCTGTCCTGTCCTGTACTGTCCTGTCCTGTCTTTCGATTCGGGCCCGTGGGTCCATCAGGTGCTTTGCCAAAATCTGTGTATAAATTATATTAGTATTAACAATATTCGAGTAATTTGATGTTTATCATCAGCTGTAATATTAGTTTCAAGGGTCTTCCATCCTGTCCTGTCCTGTCCTGTCCTGTCCTGTCCTGTCCTGTCCTGTCCTGTCCTGTCCTGTCCTGTCCTGTCCTGTCCTGTCCTGTCCTGTCCTGTCCTGTCCTGTCCTGTCCTGTCCTGTCTTTCGATACGGGCCTATGGCTCCATCAGGTGCTTTGCCAAAATCTGTGTATAAATTATATTGGTGGCAATTTAATTGGTAGTGTTGGATATTAACAATATTCTAGTATGGCTGTCCTACACTGTTGATGCTGTGCCCCCGCTCAAGGAGGATGAGTCCCCCACTGAGTCTCGGTCCTCACAAGGTTTCTTCCTTAAAATAACATAACAGGGAGTTTTGTCTTGCCACTGTCACTACAGCTTGCTATATGGGGGTTTAAAGGCTTATAACTCTGTAAAGCTGCTTTGTGACAATGTACTATTATAAAAAGCGCTCTATAAATAAATAAATAAATAAATAAATAACTTGAGTAGTTTGATGGTTATCATCAGCGGTTATATTAGTTTCAAGGGTCTTCCATCCTGTCCTGTATTGTCCTGTCCTGTCCTGTCCTGTCCTGTCCTGTCCTGTCCTCTCCTGTCTTTCGATTCGGGCCCGTGGGTTCATCAGATACTTTGCCAAAATCTGTGTATAAATTATATTAGTTTTAACAATATTCAAGTAATTTGATGTTTATCATCAGCTGTAATATTAGTTTCAAGGGTCTTCCATCCTGTCCTGACCTGTCCTGTCCTGTCCTGACCTGTCCCGTCTTTCGATACGGGCCTGTGGCTCCATCAGGTGCTTTGGCAAAATCTCTATATAAATTATATTGGTGGCAATTTAATTGGTAGTGTTGGGTATTAACAATATTTTAGTAGTTAGATGGTTATCATCAGCTGTAATATTAGTTTCAAGGGTCTTCTGTCCTGTCCTGTCCTGTCCTGTCTTTCGATTCGGGCCCTTGGGTCCATCAGGTGCTTTGCCAAAATCTGTGTATAAATTATATTAGTGTTAACAATATTCGAGTAATTTGATGCTTATCATCAGCTGTAATATTAGTTTCAAGGGTCTTCCATCCTGTCCTGTCCTGACCTGTCCTGTCCCTCTATTCGGGCCCGTGGGTCCATCAGGTGCTTTGCCAAAATCTGTGTATAAATTTTATTAGTGCCGATTTAATTGATAGTGTTGGGTATTAACGATATTCGAGTAATTTGATGTTTATCATCAGGAGTAATATTAGTTTCAAGGGTTTTCCTTCCTGTCCGGTCCTGTCTTGTCCTGTCCTGTCCTGTCTTTCGATTCGGGCCCGTGGGTCCATCAGGTGCTTTGCCAAAATCTGTGTATAAATTATATTAGTATTAACAATATTTGAGTAATTTGATGCTTATCATCAGCTGTAATATTAGTTTCAAGGTCTTCCATCCTGTCCTGTCCTGTCCTGTCCTGACCTGTCCTGTCTTTCGATACGGTCCTGTGGGTCCATCAGGCGCTTTGGCAAAATCTGTGGCTCTGTGCCGCCCACAGAGACGTGCAGGGTGGAGTGCAGAGGCGGGTAGGTTAGCTGGATAACTTAACAGGATTGCGAGTGATTAGAAGCACCTTGTCATGGGAAAGCGAAGCGAATGCAGCACAGATGGTGTTTTGTGCGACATTCTCATACAGAGCGAATGCTCCTCAGAGGGCTCTCAGGACGGCTTAGCCAAATTACAAATGCATTATGCCGAGGATCAGCTCGGTTCTCCGGGTGTGTGAGGGCCTCGTTTACGACGGGACGGGACGGGACGCCCTTCATTCACACGGTGCCGAGGGGAGAACACGTTTCCCGCTTCGTCCCGCCGAGCGAGCCGTCGTGTGTCGACATATCGATCGTGGTCGGCGGCGAGAGGAAAGGCCTCCCTCGTTTGACCATCCCCTCAGCCGTCTCTGCCTCCCGAGCTTTTTTAAGCGATGTCTATTTCGGGCCCTGTGCTAAGACCCTGCGTAAGGGGCTGTATGCACTTGATTATCTGGCACTCGAGCCTCTAAGCTTCTTATCAGGAGGGAGGGGTTAAAGAGCAGGATCTTCAGCCTACCGCGATGAACCTCCAGAAAATCCTCCGTCTGATTGACTTACAGCATTTAAGGCCCTTTTTTTAAATTTTAAAAAAAATTTTTTTTTTTTTTTTTTTTTTTTTTGCTTTCATTGCAGTATTCCTGCTGTGTGCGCTGTAGTCCTTCGCTTCGACATACGCTATGTGGACATTAAGACGCCCACGCGGCACGCCACGCCAGCTTTATGACGTCACCGTCTTAGCAGCTATAACAGATTCTGGAGCATCGTTTGGGGGGGGGGTTGTTGTTGGTTATTCGTCTATTCGTCCATTTCCATTCTTTGTTTTCATCTCCTCTCGTTATCTTCTCCTCAATCCTCTACTAGGGTGGGGCAGTGGGGTGGGGGTGTCCCCATTCCCATCTGGGGAGAACATTTCGGACGCTGGGCAAATACACCCAGGACAGGGCACCAATCCATCGCCAGGCACACACCTACCCAGACACATTCAATGTAGAGGCAATTTAAAACAGCCAATGAATCCATTCATTGCAGTATTCCTGCTGTGTGCGCTGTAGTCCTTCGCTTCGACATACGCTATGTGGACATTAAGACGCCCACGCGGCACGCCACGCCAGCTTTATGACGTCACCGTCTTAGCAGCTATAACAGATTCTGGAGCATCGTTTGGGGGGGGTGTTGTTGTTGGTTATTCGTCTATTCGTCCATTTCCATTCTTTGTTTTCATCTCCTCTCGTTATCTTCTCCTCAATCCTCTACTAGGGTCGCCGGCGGTAGGGTGGGGGGGGGTGGGGGTGTCCCCATTCCCATCTGGGGAGAACATTACGAACGCTGGGCAAATACACCCAGGACAGGGCACCAATCCGTCGCCAGGCACACACCCATCCAGACACACTCAATGTAGAGGCAATTTAAAACAGCCAATGAATCCATTCATTGCAGTATTCCTGCTGTGTGCGCTGTAGTCCTTCGCTTCGACATACGCTATGTGGACATTAAGACGCCCACGCGGCACGCCACGCCAGCTTTATGACGTCACCGTCTTAGCAGCTATAACAGATTCTGGAGCATGGGTTTGGGGGGGGGTGTTGTTGTTGGTTATTCGTCTATTCGTCCATTTCCATTCTTTGTTTTCATCTCCTCTCGTTATCTTCTCCTCAATCCCTTACTAGGGTCGCCGGCGGTGGGGTGGGGGGTGGGGCGGTGGGGGTGTCCCCATTCCCATCTGGAAGGAGAACATTTCGGACGCTGGGCAAATACACCCAGGACAGGGCACCAATCCGTCGCCAGGCACACACCCATCCAGACACACTCAATGTAGAGGCAATTTAAAACAGCCAATTTACCTTGAATCCCCCGATTCGAATCCCCATCTGGGTGGAGTTTCCATGTTCTCCCCGTGTCCGCGTGGGTTTCCTCCGGGTTCTCCGGTTTCCTCCCACAGTCCAAAAACATGGATCAAGGTCAATTGAGTTCTCCAAATTGCCCCATATAGAGTGTGTCTGTGTGAGTAAGTGTGTGCCCAGCGATGGATTGGCGTCCTGTCCTGGGTGTATCTGCCCAGCGCCCGAAACATTCTCCCCTGATGGGCATGGGGAACCCCCCCACGACCCTAGTACAAAAGCGGAAGATAATGGATGGATATGAAGTGAGGGGCGGCACAGTGGCTTAGTGGTTAGCACGCCCACCGGTTCAAATGTTCTCCCCGTGTCTGCGTGGGTTTCCTCCGGGTTCTCTGGTTTCCTCCCACAGTCCAAAAACATGGGTTCAAGGTGAATTGGGTGACCTCAATTACTCCCCTGAAGTGTATGTATGTCTGTGTGAGTGAGTGTGTGCCCAGTGATAGATTGGAGCACCGTCTGGCACCCGAAATGTTCTCCCCTGGGAGATCATGGGACCCCCCCCCCACCCCTAGAGACAGTTGTTCTATAGGATTTTATTAGAGCATCTGTAGGTTTAATGCAGAGGTTCCATCATGTATGCAGAGCTGTAGATTGTGATCAGTGTGTTTGGTGTAAGAGCTCTATGTCTCTGTGTCTCTGTCTCTCTGTCTCTGTACTCTGTGTTCTTAGAACTCTCTTAATTAGGACAGAAGGCTGGAGCAGCTCGGGGAACTATCTGCAAAGTTTCCTCAATGAATCTGGGCCTGATCTGAGACCTGCACACCCACGCCGTGATGCCGTCATGGATACAAGGGGTGGAGTGAATCTGCCCTCTGCTTATTTCATCCCCTGTATGTCATCAGCAGTCACTAGAACAGCAGACGTGATGGAGAACCCGAGTCCGAGCCTCGCTCTGCTGCTCGTCTGAAGAGTGAGCGAGGTCAGATCAAGAACACCCGTCTCGCGTCCTCCTCTCCGCCCGTTTCCCCTTCAATCATTCATACTGTGTGTGGAACCTCACCTGGGCTTGAAGTTCACCCCAGTTTGTGTCTTTGTCTCTTCAGGTGGAACATGCTCTTTCCAGAGCGTGGCGTTGTGGAGGAATGGCTCTCGGAATTTAAGGTGAGTGACGGGGCTGCATTCCACCTAGCGGCCACTTTATTAGGTCCATCTGCTTGTTTTTTCGCTCATTGCTTTATGATATATGTTCTACGCACCGGGTAAAGTGTGGTGGGAGGGTGTTGGGTATTGGGTACTGTACGTAGAGAACCTACCAAAGACCCAAACGCATAATATCAGTCTTATAGCTTTAGGGTAAGATGATCTACAAGAACGTTATTAATGTAAGTGCTATATATGAGAAATCACACAATTGTTATCCATCCATCCATTATCTTCCACTTTATCCTTTTATCCTCTACTAGGGTTGTAGGGGAGGGTTCTCCATGCTAATCCAGGGGGGAACGTTTCGGGCGCTGGGCAGATACACCCAGGACAGGGCGCCAATCTATCACTGGGTACATAAACACACTCTATATGGGGCAATTTGGAGAATTCAATTGACCTTGATCCATGTTTTTGGACTGTGGGAGGAAACCGGAGAACCCGGAGGAAACCCACACGGACACGGGGAGAACATGGAAACTCCACCCAGATTGGGATTCGAACCGGGAATCCCTAGTGCTGAGAGGAGAACATGCCAACCACTAAACCACCATGCCGTTACGATTGTTATCCATTAGTCTTATTACTTTTTTTTCTTTTATTATTATTATTATTCCACCGGGGCGGCACGGTGGCTTAGTGGTTTGGCATGTTCTCCTCTCAGCACTAGGGATTCCCGGTTCGAATCCCCATCTGGGTGGAGTTTCCATGTTCTCCCCGTGTCCACGTGGGTTTCCTCCGGGTTCTCCGGTTTCCTCGCACAGTCCAAAAACATGGATCAAGGTCAATTGAATTCTCCAAATTGCCCCATATAGAGTGTGTGTGTGTGAGTGAGTGTGTGCCCAGCGATAGATTGGCGTCCTGTCCTGCGTGTATCTGCCCAGCGCCCGAAACGTTCTTCCCTGGATGGGCATGGAGAACCCCACCGCGACCCTAATAGTGGCTAAAGCGGAAGATGACGGATGGATATAAAAATGTAAATATAAAAATATAATGGCAGTATATATATATATATATATATATGATTGATTTTTTCTGGGCGGCACGGTGGCTTAGTGGTTTGGCATGTTCTCCTCAGCACTAGGGATTCCCGGTTCGAATCCCCATCTGGGTGGAGTTTCCATGTTCTCCCTGTGTCCACGTGGGTTTCCTCCGGGTTCTCCGGTTTCCTCCCACAGCCCAAAAACATGGATCAAGTCAATTGAGTTCTCCAAATTGCCCCATATAGAGTGTGGCATATAGATTGGCGTCCTGTCCTGGGTGTAGCTGTCCAACGCCCGAGACGTGGAATAAATTTCCATTCCCTTTGCATTATGATTTGTGAGAGGGACTCCCACCTCTTGTTCGATTCATGAGAAAACCGTCAGGCTCAGAGAAATCTGCGCTCGCACCCATCAGCTGAAATCACAGAGCTGGGTCACTGCGTTGCTTTGATCTGCGTCTGCGCGGCGTCTCCCGCGGCCCGCCTGCAATCGCACTCGCATTTTCTTCAGGAAATGCAGCTCTCTGTCCTAATCCAAAAAGACCCATAACGATCATAATGTATGTTCATTTATCCTAATCTCATGTTTAGATGAGGGCGGCACGGTGGCTTAGTGGTTGGCACGTTCTCCTCTCAGCGCTAGGGGTTCCCGGTTCGAATCCCAATCTGGATGGAGTTTCCATGTTCTCCCCGTGTCCACGTGGGTTTCCTCCGGGTTCTCTGGTTTGCTCCCACAGTCCAAAAACATGGATCAAGTCAATTGAATTCTCCAAATTGCCCCATATAGAGTGTTTGTGTATGTGTGAGTGAGTGTGTGCCCAGTGATAGATTGTCGCCCTGTTCTGGGTGTATCTGCCCAGCGCCTGAAACGTTCTCCCCTGGATGGGCATGGGGAACCCCCCCCCGCCCCCTCAGCCCCTGTAGAGGATAAAGTGGAAGATAATGGATGGATGTTTAGATGAATATTCCCTCACCGTGTTTTCTCTCTTCATCCTTTTAGACGTTACCTGACGATCTCATCCCAGGTTACACCTGCCGGCTGCGTCTGAAGAAAGGTCTGGTGACCGCTCTGTACGCCGTCATACAGGAGCAGCCCAGCAGTGAGGTACACCAACAGGTCCCGGGTTCGATTTTCAGTTGGGGTGAACAGAGGTCATTCTGTGTGTGAGGAGTTTGCATGTCCTCTCTGTGTCTGAGTGGGTACATGATAGGCACATTGGTGACAATAATCTGTAGCATCCATCCATTATCTTCCCCTTTATCCTCTACTAGGGTCCCCATGCCCATCCAGGGGAGAACGTTTCGTGCGCTGGGCAGATACACCCAGGACAGGGCGCCAACCTGTCGCTGGGCACACACTCACTCACACAGACACACTCTATATGGGGCAATTTGGAGAACTCAGTTGACTTGATCCATGTTTTTGGACTGTGGGAGGAAACCGGAGAACCCGGAGGAAACCCATGTGGACACGTGGAGAACATGAAACTCCACCCAGATTGGGATTCGAACCAGGAATCTCTAGCGCTGAGAGGAGAACATGCCAATCACTAAGCCGCCGTGCCGCCTCCATACATTATCTTCCGCTTTATCTTCTACTAGGGTCGGTACCCATCCAGGGGAGAACGTCTCGGGCGCTGGGCAGATACACCCAGGACAGGGCGCCAATCTATCACTGGGCACACTCTCACACAGACACACTCTATATGGGGAGAACATGGAAACTCCACCCAGATTGGGATTCGAACCGGGAATCCCTAGCGCTGAGAGGAGAACATGCCAACCACTAAACCACCGTCCTGCCCTAGCTGTTCCTTTTTTTTTGGAAAATATTCCGTGAATCTGTTAAACTTTTATATAAATCCAACAAAAGGCTTCATGCTTTAGAATCACAGTTTATTAATGAGGCATGTTGGAACCCAAGGGACCCCATCGGTCCTGGGGGTGATTCGGACCAAAGGAACCTGCCTGGCCTCTACAGAACCCTGACCTCCACCCTCTTAAACATCACTGTGATGTATTAGAATGGAGGTTATAAAGCAGCGCCCCCATCCGGCATAAGGATGTAGATCACAGCATTCCGCTCCTCCTTTGTATGTGTTGTGTTGTCTACCCCATACGTTAATCTTGGACAATTTAAGTCTGGTATTTATGGTTTGTCCCCCTTCCCCCCCTTCCCCCCCAAACCCTCCCCCCCCCACAGCTTTTGGCTCCGGTGTGTCATCAGCTTTTCGAGCTGTATCGTAGCACTGAGGTGGGGCTGCGCCGCTTCACGCTGCAGTTCCTTCCAGAGTTGATCTGGGTGTACCTGCGCCACGCCGCCAGCAGGGAGCGTCACCGAAATGGCTGTGTGGAAGCCTTGCTGCTGGGTATTTACAACTTGGTAAGGAAGCCGACGACGCCATCATCTTAGACTGACAAATAAACAGAGTCTGCCGTTTCTCACGCTGACGTTCCGTCTGCTCGTAGGAGATCGTGGACAGCAAGGGGAACAGCAGGCTGTTGTCCTTTACCATACCGTCGCTTTCCAAACCGTCCATATATCACGAGGTGAGCGGTCACATTGTTCGGAGCACCGATATGTCACAAGTTTACCTTTAAACAACAGCTTAAGTGCTTTTTGTTGTTGATACAGTAGGTGGCGCCATTGTTACCACACTATGCTGCATGTTCGGTAACAGGCATGATTTGCGGGACTGTCCAGCTTTATCTATGAGTTTATTTATGAGTCTTAGTCCCGAATACAGAAACCACAATCCAGTCACCGAGCAAATGGCAGGATTAGATTAAAAACATTATAATAACGCATAATAAACAGATTCAAACCCAGAATGTGCTGACTTTGAACTTTCAGGGTTTTTAAAATGTTGTGGCTTTAATGGTTAACTTTGTAAAAGCCATGGAACTGAGTCCTGAGAGAATTTCCAATTCTATGGCAACAGAGACCTCTAGTGGACATTTAGGGTGTCTGCACATTGATCAGGGAGATGCAAGAAGCTGGATTATAGCAGCTCACACACACAAACACACAGACTTTCAACTTTTAGCAATATATTTCATTTGTAAATTGCTGTTTATTATTATTATTATTATTATTATTATTATTCATTCATTCATTCATTATCTCCCGCTTTATCCTCTATTAGGGTCGCGGTGGGGTTCCCCATGCCCATCCAGGGGAGAACATTTTGGGCGCTGGGCAGATACACCCAGGACAGGGCGCCAATCTATTGCTGGGCACTCACTCACTCACACAGACACACTTTATATGGGGCAATTTGGAGAACTCAGTTGACTTGATCCATGTTTTTGGACTGTGGGAGGAAACCGGAGAACCCGGAGGAAACCCACGCAGACACGGGGAGAACATGGAAACTCCACCCAGATGGGGATTCAAACCGGGAATCCCTAGTGCTGAGAGGCGAACGTGCTAAACCACTAAGCCACCGTGCCACCATTATTATTATTATTATTATTATTATTATTATTATTATCCTTCATTCATTATCTACCGCTTTATCCTCTATTATTGTCGCGGTTGGGTTCCCCATGCCCATCCAGGGGAGAACGCCCCGGGCGCCGGGCAGATACACCTAGGACAGGGTGCCAATCCATCGCTGGGCACACACTCACTCACACTCTAAATGGGGCAATTTGGAGAATTCAATTGACTTGATCCATGTTTTTGGACTGTGGGAGGAAACCGGAGAACCCGGAGGAAACCCACGCAGACACGGGGAGAACATGGAAACTCCACCCAGATGGGGATTCGAACCGGGAATCCCTAGTGCTGAAAGGCGAATGTGCTAACCACTAAGCCACCGTGTCGCCATTATTATTATTATTATTATTATTATTATTATTATTATTATTATTATTATTATTATAATATGTCTGGTTTGTAGCCCTCCAGTCTCGGCTCTATGGCTCTAACAGAAGGAGCGCTCAGTCAGCACGACCTGATCCGGGTCGTATACAGCGGGCTGCTGCCCCAGAGAGAGACTTTCACATCCCAAAACAGGTAACCGTGGTTACATCAGGTATTACATGGTGTGTTTACACTTCTGGCCACCGGGGTAGTTTGACTCATACAGTGTATTTAATAGGGGTGTCTTCAACTAAGGATTTTCATAGTCGAATCTGATTCGCCAAATTTTCCCTATAGTCGACTGATAGTCGAATCAGTTAAAATTTCACCACAAGATGGCGCTATAAGCGTGGTTTTTCAAAAATTTTTTTTTATATTTTACTTGTTTTTCTGCTCATTTGGAATGTGCAACTAACTGCAGGGGGAGCTTTATTAATGTGTAGCCTATTGTTAAAGCGCACACATCAATAAAAAAAAATATTAACAGAAATTAGGATGATTTTATTTGACAAAAGGCTATATATATAACGAAAACAAAGACATTTCATGTAAAAACTAATGCTTAGCAGCAGCCATGGGCGCCCCCATGTGGTCAAAATGGTACATTCGACTATGAGGTTCATAGTCGACTACGGTTCTCCGAATCGAATCGGCGAATCGGCGAATATTGCAGCTCACCCCTAGTATTTAATAATCTCATCTCAATATCCTTCACTTAATCCTATATTAAGGACTAGAGTCCTTCCAGTGGAGAACGTTTCGGGTGCTGGACAGATACACCCAGAACAGGGTGCCAATCCATCACTGGGCACACATTTCCCCTCACATACACACACTACATATGGGCAATTTGTTACAGCCACTTCACCTTGAATCCCCTCTAGGAAAACCCACACAGATGCGGGATTCAAACCTGGATCCCCAGCGCTGAGAGGCAAATCATCCATCCATCCATTAACTTCTGCTTTACTAAGGTCGTGGTGGGGTTCCCCATGCCCATCCAGGGGAGAACGTTTCGGGCGCTGGGCAGATACACCCAGGACAGGGGGGCAATATATCACTGGACACACACACAAACTCTATATGGGGCAATTTGGTGAATTCCATCCATGTTTTTGGACTATGGGAGGAAACCGGAGAACCCGGAGGAAACCCATGTGGACACGGGGAGAACATGGAAACTCCACCAGATTGGGATTCAAACCGGGAATCCCTAGCGCTGAGAGGAGAACATGCCAAACCACTAAGCCACCGTGCCCGAGGCAAATCATAATCATTTAAATATTAATGATGAATAGGGAGGCGCAGTTGTTAGTGGTCAGTGAAGAATCCCTGGCTTTGTTTTAAGGGTTGGGCTTTTGCATGTTCTCCCTGTGTCCACTTCAGGCAATGGCGTTGCTGTGTGTTGTGTCATTTCGTTTGTGTCGTTTGGTTCACACTGTGTATGTGTGCTGTAGGTTTGAGGTTCTGTCCTTCCTGATGCTCTGCTACAACTCGGCTGTGGTCTACATGCCGGCGTCGTCTCATCAGTCCGTCTGCAGGATGAGCTCGCGGTAAAGGGTCGCATCAGACATTCCAAACATGCCCCGCCCCTTTTCAAGTTCAAGTTCAAGTTATTTA
Source organism: Corydoras sp. C115 (assembly GCA_019802505.1). Taxonomy (NCBI): domain Eukaryota; kingdom Metazoa; phylum Chordata; class Actinopteri; order Siluriformes; family Callichthyidae; genus Corydoras; species Corydoras sp. C115. Next base: position 298,759 of record JAFMOC010000422.1, read on the forward strand.
TTTATAGAGCGCTTTTTACAACAGTACATCGTCACAAAGCAGCTTTACAGAATGAAAAGCCTTTAAACCCCCAAAGAGCAAGCCGAAGCGACAGTGGCAAGAAAAAACTCCCTGTTATGTTGTTATTTAAGGAAGAAACCTTGTGAGGACCAAGACTCAGTGGGGACTCATCCTCCTTGAGCGGACAGGCAGCAACAACAATGTAGGACAGCTATGTACAGATATTATTCATTCATTATCTCCCGCTTTATCCTCTATTAGGGTCGCGGTGGGGTTCCCCATGCCCATCCAGTGGAGAACATCTCAGGCGCTGGGCTGATAGACCCAGGACAGGATGCCAATCCATCGCTGGGCACACACTCACTCACACAGACACACTCTATATGGGGCAATTTGGAGAATTCAATTGACTTAATCCATGTTTTTGGACTGTGGGAGGAAACCGGAGAACCCGGAGGAAACCCACGCAGACACGGGGAGAACATGGAGACTCCACGAGGTTGGGGATTCGAACCGGAAATCCCTAGCGCTGAGAGGCGAACGTGCTGACCACTAAGCCACCGTGCCGCCGTACAGATATAAAACAAATGGAAAAACTAACAACTGGAAAACTATATGTGAGTCCATTAGGGGGCGTCCTGCAGGACCGCCTTGTCAGGTTCCATCCAGTATTCGTCAGCAGAGCCATGGATGAAGATCTCCAGGAAGCCGGGGGACACCTCAAAAGAAACAGACAAGGAAGGCAGTTAGAGCTGATAATAAAGCACGGCATTTAATTAATAAGTAATTAATTGACACAGGAGGCGGCACAGTGGCTTAGCGGTTTAGCATGTTCGCCTCTCAGCGCTAGGGATTCCCGGTTCGAATCCCCATCTGGGTGGAGTTTCCATGTTCTCCCCGTGTCTGCGTGGGTTTCCTCCGGGTTCTCCGGTTTCCTCCCACAGTCCAAAAACATGGATCAAGTCAATTGAATTCTCAAAAATTGCCCCATATAGAGTGTGTTTGTGTGAGTGAGTGTGTGCCCAGCGGTGGATTGGCGCCCTGTCCTGGGTGTATCTGCCCAGCGCCCGAAATGTTCTCCCCTGGATGGGCATGGGGAACCCCACCGCGACCCTAATAGAGGATAAAGCGGGAGATAATGAATGAATGAATGAATAATTGACACAGGGCATAGTGGTTTAGCACGTTCGCCTCTCAGCGCTAAGGATTCCCGGTTCGAATCCCCATCAGGGTGGAGTTTCCATGTTCTCCTCGTGTCTGCGTGGGTTTCCTCCGGGTTCTCCGGTTTCCTCCCACAGTCCAAAAACATAGATCAAGTCAATTGAATTCTCAAAATTGCCCCATATAGAGTGTGTCTGTGTGAGTGAGTGTGTTCCCAGCGATGGATTGGCGCCCTGTCCTGGGTGTATCTGCCCAGCGCCCGAGATGTTCTCCCCTGGATGGGCATGGGGAACCCTAATAGCGACCCTAATAGAGGATAAAGCGGAAGATAATGAATGAATGAATAATTGTGCATCATGTCCGGCATCACTGACTAGAGCAGCAGAACTAAAAGAGGCAGATACTGCAGACTACATAGTTGAGAGGGCTCCCCGGAACAGCATAATTTCAGCGCCCCACCCCCCCATTAATGATGAGGTGGGTGAAGATTACAGATTAGCCCCCCCAACACCGCCAAGCCTGAGATCTGCAACTTTATCTAATTAATTAAACCCAAGATTAAATAAATGTGTTTTTAATGTATTTTTAAAGATTAATAGTGATTCAGAATCACGAACAGTAACTGGAAGGCTATTCCAAAGTTGAGGGGCCTTGCGGGCCCCTTTTCTGTCCCTCTCTGCTGCTCTCCGTCTGTTACTCTCTGCTCGGAGTGAATTAATTGTCGATTGATTATGCGTATTGATCGCCGCGACTGCTTTTAAGCACACTGTCGCCTTACGGATGCATAAATAAACAAGTCCTTAATGATCCCATGAATAAACAGCTCGTTAATGATTCCCCAAATGAGCGGCTCTTTAATGATTCTCACTTAGTTCAACCTGTACTTTCAATTCTGTCTCTGTCGATACCCCCACGCCCACACCCCCCCCCCCCCCCACCTTCTCCCATTTAGGTTGTGTGTGTGTGGCTACCCCCGCCAGCAGCAGAAGTTGTGGCTGGAGTCCTGCAACCGGGTTCGACTGGACCAGGAGTTCATGGTGCATATGCTGACCGCCGTTTATCATGCCATGTGAGTGTCTTTTGTCTCTTTTTAGCAGTATACACACACTCACACACACACACACAATCACACACACACACACATTCATTCATTCATTCATTATCTCCGCTTTATCCTCTATTAGGGTCGCGGTGGGGTTCCCCATGGCCATCCAGGGGAGAACGTCTCGGGCGCTGGGCAGATAGACCCAGGACAGGACACCAATCTATCTTTGGGCACACACACACACACACATAGCATCGTCTATTTTATCAGCACGCGGCGCGGTGACTTAGTGGTTGGCATGTTCTCCTCTCAGTGCTAGGGATTCCCAGTTCGAATCCCCATCTGGGTGGAGTTTCCATGTTCTCCCTGTGTCTGCGTGGGTTTCCTCCGGGTTCTCCGGTTTCCTCCCACAGTCCAAAAACATGGATCAAGGTCAATTGAAATCTCCAAATTGCCCCATATAGAGTGTGTCTGTGTGAGTGAGTGTGTGCCCAGCGAAAGGTTGGCATCCTGTCCTGGGTGTATCTGCCCAGCGCCCAAAACGTTCTCCCCTGGATGGGCATGGGGAACCCCACCGCGACCCTAATAGAGGATAAAGCGGGAGATAATGGATATATTTTATCAGCTCCACTTACCATATAGATGGACTTCTAGTAGAGCACCGTAGTCCATTTGTTTTTCTACGTTCTTAGTTTGTTCTCTCTTTACGTTGTTCTCTCTTTGTTAAAGCTGCAAAGCTGTTGTTATTCGGGTGGTGGATGATTCACAGCTTGTGCTGATGTGATGGTGCTGGGTTTGTGTCGTGTGCTGCACTGGTACGAGTGGATCAGATGCACCATGGTCCATGCCTCTGTGGGACTCCTGGATTGAAACGAGTCAACCACCCAAACATGCCGAGCCACCAGCATCCTGCAGACATCATCCTTTGAGCTCTGAGGCTACTGAGCTACTGTCTTAAGGTGGCGCATGTCTTGTCTTGCATGGCAGAGTATGAGGGCATGGTAGCTCAGTGGTTAGGGTGTTGGGCTATCAATCAGAAGGTTGTGGGTTCAAATCCCAGCTCCACTGAAGTTACCCATTGGTCCTTGAGCAAGACCCTGAACCCTCATTGCTCCAGGGTGATGTATCAACCCAGTACCCTGACTAGTACTCTCTCTCTTTGGATAAAAGCGTCTGCTACATAACCAAATGTAAATGTGATGTAGTAGATTAGACACCGTCTTTACAACCTCCAGCTGTCTCGTCCACTCGAACCCAAACCAGTGCAAAATACACTCACACTAAATGTATATAAACGGTTAGTGGAACTGAATTTCTGGTGTCATTTATTGTGAAACAGTTATAATGGCCAGTGGGAACTCGGGAGAGAAGCTCTGGAGGACATCCTGTACAGAGCCCAACTCGAGCTCTATGCCAAGCCTTTACTGGTAACAACTCGTTTTCTTCTTTTATTACGATCTTTTTATTGTGATCTTTTAAATAATTACCTAATTCATCATGATTAACTCTGCCAGACTCATGTTTGATTTGAAAATGTACCCGAGTGCTGATCAGGCCACACAGCTAGCTCACTAATGAGCTTTGAACCGACTCTAAATGCAACGCCGCTTTACAAATGCACCACTAGTATTTGTGCCCACCAACCATTGTTTGAGGGATTATAGTAGTTGTGGCTACCGTTATTTCATGGATTATAATAGCTGTGTCGACCAGGGTGTATGAGGGATTATAGTAGTTGTGGCTACCGTTGTGTGATGGATTATAGATATTGTAGTAACCGATGTTTATGAGGGATTATTGTAGTTGTGGCAACTGTTGTTTGATGGATTATAATAGCTGTGCCCACCAGGGTATATGAGAGATTATAGTATTTGTGGCAACCATTGTTTGAGGGATTATAGTAGTTGTGGCTACCATTGTTTGATGGATTATAATAGCTGGGTCAACCAGGGTGTATGAGGGATTATAGTAGTTGTGGCTACCGTTGTGTGATGGATTATAATTGTTGTAGTAACCGATGTTTATGAGGGATTATTGTAGTTGTGGCTACCGTTGTTTGATGGATTATAATAGCTGTGGCAACCATGTTGTATGTTGGATTATAGTAGTTGTGGCAACCATTATTTGAGGGATTATAGTAGTTGTAGTAACCGATGGTTATGAGGGATTATTGTAGTTGTGGCTACCATTGTTTGATGGATTATAATAGCTGTGTCAACCAGGGTGTATGAGGGATTATGGTAGTTGTGGCAACCATTGTTTGAGGGATTATAGTAGTTGTAGTAACCGATGTTTATGAGGGATTATTGTAGTTGTTGCTACCGTTGTTTGATGGATTATAATAGCTGTGGCAACCATGTTGTATGTTGGAATATAGTAGTTGTGGCAACCATTGTTTGAGGGATTATAGTAGTTGTAGTAACCGATGTTTATGAGGGATTATTGCAGTTGTGGTAACTGTTGTTAATGAGGGATTATAGTTATTGAATGGTAATTCTTTTGCAGATGTTTATTTCACACAGTAATTAATGCTTTGTTGCGTTTTATCAATAGGTTGCAAACTCGATGGTGCACTCCCTGCCCTCTCACCCTCCGGATGGTTCACGGAGTCTTTTAGAGGTTGAGGTCACGCCCACAAACAAACGCGTGTCTCAGACAGCCATTACTGCTGCCTCCATACGCAGACTCCGCTGGAAGCGAGAGGGTAAACATACACATCACACTCTTATACATTACAGAGTCCATCTCCATGGCAGGTGGAGAAAATGTGGCGTTCACCACTGCAACATGGTGGAACCATCTTCCCAACTCTGTCCGTAAGACAGAATCACTAAGCAGTTTTAAGAAACTACTGAAGACGCGTCTCTTTAACAAATACCTGTAAAAAAATAATTATAAAAAAAAGAGGGGGGGCATTTATTGTGATCTTTTAAATAATGACCTAATTCATCATGATTAACTCTGTGTTACACTCGCCTACCTCGGGCTAAGAGCAGCTGCGCAGATGAGGCGCAGAGCCGCAGCGCTCTAACGCGCAGAAGGGAGCCAGGCACGCAGGTAGCAGGAACACAGTTTTATTCAGGTGTAAGGACACCAAACACACAGGTACACTAAACATACGGCGAGTGAACATAAAATAAGACGCGCACGGAGGACGGGGAACACCGGAAATAAATACACAACCTGCAATATTCGCTGATTCGACGATTCGATTCGGAGAACCGTAGTCGACTATGAACCTCATAGTCGAATGTACCATTTTGACCACATGGGGCGCCCATGGCTGCTGCTAAGCATTAGTTTTTACATGAAATGTCTTTGTTTTCGTTATATCTATAGCCTTTTGACAAATAAAATCATCCTAATTTCTGTTAATATTTTTTTTAATGATGTGTGCGCATTTACGGTGGTCTAGAAAGACAAGTAAAATATTTTAAAAAATCTTTTTTAAAAAACACGCTTATAGCGCCATCTTGTGGTAAAATTTTAACTGATTCGACTATCAGTTGACTATAGGGAAAATCTGACGAATCAGATTCGACTATGAAAATCCTTAGTTGAAGACACCCCTACACCTCCGATCACGTGCACCAAACCAACCAATGGAACTGAGGAGATAATTAACTAAAACAACCCGGAATGACAGCTAATTAACTCAAAACAAGGACACAGAAGAACAGAAACCGAAAAACAGAAGAACTCTGTCAGACTCATGTTTGATTTGAAAATGTACCCATGTGCTGATCAGGCCACACAGCTAGCTTCACTAATGAGCTTTAAATCGACTCTAAAAAAAAAAAAAATTTTAAAAGGGGGGGGGGGGGGTGCAGCATCAAATAACAATCAGGTTTGATGAATTTACAGTGTAGTTGGTTGTAATAATAATAATAATAATAATAATAATAATAATTTTTATTTGTATAGCGCCTTTCCTAAAAACTCAAAGCGCTTAACAGCAAAGACATACATACAAACACAAGAAAAATACAAATAAACAGCAAATAAAAATAACAATAGCATGGCGTAGAATGTAAGAAAAGTAAAAAATAGAACAAGAACATAAAAGATATGTAAAAGAGATTGTAAATGCCTACAAAAAGATAAAAAAAGAGGATTCCTGATAAAAGTAAAAGTAAGTCAAGCGCTATAAAAGTTTTCTGCATAACTTCTGACTTGTGATGTTCTCATTTGTAAGTCGCTTTGGATAAAAGCATCTGCTAAATGACTAAATGTAAATGGAAAATGGAGTAAGAAGCGTTAGAATCTCGGGTCTTCTCATTGTTTCTCTTGTGTTTTCTTCCATGTTTCTTGGCGTGAACTGAAACGCAAACAGACAAACGTTTTTATTGATTCTGTCCATGTTATTATTATTTATTATTTTATGTTTAGTTAGAATTTCCTGTCTTCACCTCAGATAATTTTGATTTCTCAACCTCCATTGACTTCTACACCTCCATCCTCCCGAGTCGGCTGTCTCCTCCGGAGAAACCAGCGAGTAACATGCCACGCGGGTGGAGAAAGGGCACCATTCATTTAACCATGAGAGGGGGTAGGCGGGGTTAAAATATCGCACCCTGTAGACACAGTTGATTGGCTATGAGTAGATAGTTTCACTCGATTTTATTTTTCAGTTTTTTTTTTACCCCAACCTGTTACCTGCCCCCCGCCCCCCTGTGGTAGCATTGTGTCTATTAATCATATCTGTTTGATTTCCGTTGATCATATTTATAATTTCACTGTTATAAATGGCTTCGCACCTAGATGCTGATGGTGGGAGCTGTGGCGAAGACTCGTTTGACCCAGACGAGGGCTTTTCTTCTGGGGCCTCCAGCAGCAGCCAACCCAGCAGTATGAAGAGGGACCGGGCTGCAGGGGCCCGTCGGTCTCGTGACTCGTCGGCGTGGCAAAGGAAAACCACGTCCCCTGACACCAGAGACGCTCTGTACAAACTCTCCAAACCCCAACAATCCCCCCCTCCGGCCATCACCCTCCATATTGCTAAAGGCGACAGAAGCCCCAGCCCCGGCATGGCCCGCAGGTATCTAGACCCACATTACCTCCCGCCCTTTGCTGGTCCTCCGGTCAGAACTGCGAGCACGTCCTCCAGTAAGTCCCTGGACTGCGCCGGCCTCAACGGCTCGTCCGGTCCCATTGATAGCCTGTCGTTTGGGAGCCTGAGTGCCAGTCGAGCTCACGGTCTGTCAGCCGTAAGCTTGCAGGAAGAACATTTAGGGCGAGAGACGAGGAGTCAGGATCTGCTGTCGCCTGGAAGCCCATTCTCCTCGTCGAGTCCTTTATCCAGGCCGTCTCGCTCGTCCAGTTTTAATATGCAGATTATATCACAGGTGTAGGTGTGTGTGTGTGGGTGTGTGTGTGTGAGAGAGAGAGAGAGAAATAGAGAGAGTGTGAGTCATATTGTTTGTGCTCATCTGTGTTGGTGTGAGTGTTCATGTCCTTGTGTGAATGTGTGTGTGTGTGTGTGTGTGTGTGTTTGTAAGTGCCTCTGTGCGAGTTTTTGTGCGTATGTGTTTTTGTTTTTGTGTAAGGTTTAATATAATTGTTTACACATGTGAGGTTGTATAACTCTGCATCTGTGTAGATTGTGTGCATGAGATGTGTGTGTGTGTGTGTGTGTGTGTGTGTGTGTGTGTGTGTGTGTGTGTGTGTGTGTGGATAAATTGTAGCCATGTTTTTTTTGAGTGTGTCCAAGTATGACTGTGTATAAACATCTATGTGTGCGAATGTGTGTCTGTGTTTGATTGTGTCTGTGTGGGCGAGTGTATGTGTGTGTGTGTGTCTGTTTGTGTCTCTGTTTGTGTGTGTGTGTGTGTCAGGAGCTCATAGTTCACTGAGACATGCATGTGTATGAGCATGTCCTCCAATATGTGTGCATTGTGAGTGTATGTGAGCGAAAGTGTGTGTGTGTGTGTGTGTGTGTGTGTTTGTGTGTGTCTGTGTGTGTGTGTGTGTGTGTGTCAGGAGCTCATGGTTGACTGAGACATGCATGTGTATGAGCATGTCCTCCAATATGTGTGCATTGTGAGTGTATGTGAGCAAAAGTGTGTGTGTGTGTGTGTGTTTGTAAGTGCCTCTGTGTGAATTTTTGTGCATATGTGTTTTTGTGTAAGGTTTAATATAATTGTTTACACATGTGAGGTTGTATAACTGCATCTGTGTAGATTGTGTGCATGAGATCTCTCTGTGTGTGTGTGTGTGTGTGTGTGTGTGTGTGTGTGTGTGTGTGTGTGTGTGTGTGTGTGTGTGTGTGTGTGTGTGTGTGTGGATAAATTGTAGCCATGTTTTTTTTGAGTGTGTACAAGTATGACTGTGTCTAAACATCTATGTGCGAATGTGTGTCTATGTTTGTGTCTGTGTGGGCGAGTGTATATATATGTGTGTGTGTGTGTGTGTGTGTGTGTGTATAAATTGTAGCCATGTTTTGTCCAAGTATGACTGTGTATAAACATCTATGTGCGAATGTGTGTCTGTGTTTGATTGTGTCTGTGTGGGCGAGTGTATATATATGTGTGTGTGTGTGTGTGTGTGTGTTTGTGTGTGTGTGTGTGTCAGGAGCTCATGGTTGACTGAAACATGCATGTGTATGAGCATGTCCTCCAATATGTGTGCATTGTGAGTGTATGTGAGCGAAAGTGTGTGTGTGTGCGTGTGTGCGTGCACGTCTGTGTACATACAATAGCAAATACACTGACATTATTATGCACCGGCAGTCTGGAACAAATATGTTTTGCACAGTTCTTCCTCTTGTATTGATCCCGACGTGATACTGTTTTAATGTGCCATAATGCAACACAGCTATATAGTGAGGAATCCCACCTCAAAATCCCGCTGTCTCCGAATTAAAGACCAGAGAAGTGACAATCATGTGAATGAAGTGAATGAGAGGCCTGACAATGCATGATCCAAAGACCTGTGCGTGACCTCGGGAGGTATTAAAGTAGCATCTTCCATCGCATTGTTGTAAACGGTGAAGACCACTGCAGCTTGTGTTGCCTGTGCTTCTGACCTGTTCAGTTCAACCGAATTGCGCTGAACCTCAAAAAGAATTTGTGGAAAAGCTACATCATGTAATGAAATATATACAGAGATACCTCAGTTCCCGAACATAATTCGTTCCGGGAGGACGGTCGAGAACCAAATTGTTCGAGAACCGAAGCAATGAAACCCATAGGAAATAATGGAAACTGGATTCATTCGTTCCAAGCCCCAGAAAATGCCTATTTACTGGCCTAATTTGTATATAATATGTAGAAAAACATGAGTCTCAACAAGAAATAAGAAATAAAAGTGTATTTATTAAACAAAAAAAAAATAAAATGTACTGTACAGTACAGTAAATTGTGTTTCATTTACTGTACCTGTACCAACCTTTATGGCAACCTTTAAAAACAGAGGGTAACTGCTCTGAGGGTGTTTCTCTCTCCACAAAGCGTGACTCTCGGCTCGACTCGGCTCATCTCGGACGTTCGAGTTCCAAATATTTGTTCGGATTCCAAGACAAAACTTTCTCGAATACCTGGTCGAATACCGATTTGGTCGAAAGTCAAGGCGTTCGAGAACCGAGGTATCACTGTACTTTAAAGCTTATATCATCAGTGGTGTATATAGTTCTGTAAATAAATACTGTAATATAGGAAGAGTATATGCTGTGAGAATATCTATATTGCTTGTACAGAGATGACGTTCTATATGGTCAGTGGTTAATAAATCTACCGTGGTGGTTAATTAAATGTCTTTTCTGATTGCTTTCAGAGACATCACTTTAATATTATACATAAAACATATATAACGGCATGGCAGCCTAGTCCGCCTCACAAGGCTGGGGATCCAGGTTCGAATCCCGATCTGGGTGGAGTTTTAATTTTCTCACACAGTACAAAAACGTGGATCAAGTCAATTGAATTCTCCAAATTGCCCCATATAGAGTGTGTTTGTGTGAGTGAGTGTATGTCCAGTGATAGATTGGGGTCCTGTCCTGGGTCTATCTGCCCAGCGCCCGAAACGTTCTCCCCTGGATGGGCATGGGGAACCCCACCGCGACCCTAATAGAGGATAAAGCGGGAGATAAGGAATGAATGAATGAGTACAAAAACATGGTTCAAGGTGAATTGGGTGCTTCAAATTGTCCCTACTTAGTGGTTAGCGCTTCCCTCTCAGCGCTTGGGATTCCCAGTTCGAATCCCAATCTGGGTGGAGTTTCCATGTTCTCCCCGTGTCCGCGTGGGTTTCCTTCGGGTTCTCCGGTTTCCTCCCACAGTCCAAAAACATGAATCAAGTAACTTGAGTTCTCCAAATTGCCCCATATAGAGTGTGTGTGAGTGAGTGAGTGTGTGCCCAGTGATAGATTGGCGCCCTCTCCTGGGTGTATCTGCCCAGCGCCCGAAACGTTCTCCCCTGGATGGGCATGGGGAACCCCACCGCGACCCTAATAGAGGATAAAGCGGGAGATAATGAATGAATGAATGAGTACAAAAACATGGTTCACGGTGAATTGGGTGCTTCAAATTGCCCCTACTTAGTGGTTAGCACGTTCGCCTTTCAGCGCTAGGGATTTCTCTGTCCTACAGCTAAAGTGCCCTTGGGCAAGGCACCCAGTTGCTCCCCAGTTCCTCCCTAGGTGCCGTATATAAGGCTCTTACTGCACCGGTATGTTTCTGATTGTGTCATTGCACAGATAAATTAATATTCATTCATTCATTATCTCCCGCTTTATCCTCTATTAGGGTCGTGGTGGGGTTCCCCATGCCCATCCAGGGGAGAACGTCTCAGGTGCTGGGCAGATAGACCCAGGACAGGGTGCCAATCCATCGCTGGGCACACACTCATTCACACAGACACACTCTATATGGGGCAATTTGGAGAACTCAATTGACTTGATCCATGTTTTTGGACTGTGGGAGGAAACCGGAGAACCCGGAGGAAACCCACGCGGACACGGGGAGAACATGGAAACTCCACCCAGATGGGGATTCGAACCGGGAATCCCTAGTGCTGAGAGGCGAACGTGCCGACCACTAAGCCACCGTGCCGCCAGATAAGTTAATATGAAAGAGAAATTCCTTTTTGTGAGGAAACAGAAACAGAATCAAGTTATAATTTTATCACTTTATCACCCGGGATGTGTCCCTAATAAAGTGGCCGGTAAGTAAATTGTACTGCAATGAGCACCAGATGGCGCAGTTGGACCGTGTTGTATAAAATAAGCCCAATATTCATTCATTCATTCATTATCTCCCGTTTTATCCTCTATTAGGGTCGCGGGGGGGTTCCCCATGCCCATCCAGGGGAGAACGTTTCGGGCGCTGGGCAGATACACCCAGGACAGGGCGCCAATCCATCACTGGACACACACTCACCCACACAGACACACTCTATATGGGGCAATTTGGAGAATTCAATTGACTCGATCCATGTTTTTGGACTGTGGGAGGAAACCGGAGAACCCGGAGGAAACCCACGCGGACACGGGGAGAACATGGAAACTCCACCCAGATGGGGATTCGAACCGGGAATCCCCAGCGCTGAGAGGAGAACATGCCAAACCACTAAGCCCAATATATTTCCTTTTATAGGGAAGTAGTGCTTTTACGTCACACGTATTAACTTATTATATACACTTGTTCTGACAGCATCCATGTTGTCTTCTCGGGGACTTTGCCGCCTTTTTTTCTTCAGGCCAATCAAATGGTTCCAAGGTGCCCCGTCGTCACGAGGCGTGCATCGGTGCGTTTTGATTGGCTGTCTGCGTGACGTCCAGTCCAGGCGGGAGACGGCGGGCTTTTTGGAAGCTGAGAGACTTTCTAACGGCGGCTTTCGGTTCTGCGGCTCGGCGCTCTGGCGTTAGACTCCGGTACGGACGCTCCCTCCGCTGCCTGACGCTGTTTCTGCAACGAACGCGGGTCCGTTTCGGTGTGAGGAGTTAAAAAAAGGCAAGAACGTTGGATTAAGGGAGAGCGGTGGCGCTAACGAGCTAGCTGTCATTATCCTGAGGAGGACGTTTGTCCATGTTCATCCAGGGGACAACGTTTCGGGTGCTGGACAGGGCGCCAATCTATCGCTGGACACACACGCACTCTATATGGGGCAATTTGGAGAATTCACTTGACCTTGATCCATGTTTTTCGGACTGTGGGAGGTAACCGGAGAACCCGGAGGAAACCCACGGGGACACGGGGAGAACATGGAAACTCCACCCAGATTGGGATTCGAACCTGGATTCTCTAGTGATGAGAGGAGAACATGCCAACCACTAGTTTTAAATCCATCCATCTAGCCATTATCTTCCACTTTATCCTCTACTGAGGGTGTGTGTGTGTGTGTGTGTGTGTGTGTGTGTGTGTGTGTGTGTGTGTGTGTGTTCCCATGCCCATCCAGAGGAGAACGTTTTGGGCGCGGGGCAGATACACCCAGGACAGGGTGCCAACTTATCGCTGGGCACACACTCACTCAAACAGACACACTCTACTACTGTAAATGGGGCAATTTGGAGAATTCAATTGACTTGATCCATGTTTTTTGGACCGTGGGAGGAAACCGGAGAACCCGGAGGAAACCCAGGCGGACACGGGGAGAACATGGAAACTCCACCCAGATTGGGATCCCTAGCGCTGAGAGGAGTTCGTGCTGACCACTAAGCCACCGTGTCACCAGTTTTAAATCCATCCATCCATCATCTTCCACTTTATCCTCTACTAGGGTCACGCTGGTGGCGTGGTCGGGGTGGGGGGGGGTGTTCCCATGCCCATCCAGGGGAGAACGTTTCGGGCGCTGGGCAGATACACCCAGGGCAGGACGCCAATCTATCACTAGACACACACTCACTCACACAAACTCACTCTACTACTGCATATTGGGCAATTTGGAGAATTCAGTTGGCCTCGATCCATGTTTTTTGGACCGTGGGAGGAAACCGGAGAACCCGGAGGAAACCCACGCGGACACGGGGAGAACATGGAAACTTCACCTAGACTGGGAAGGTGCTGACCACTAAGACACAGTGCCCCCCCCCCCCCTGTCATTATACTGTCTGTAAATCAGCATTAGTCTCTCAGCCGCCTTAATCTCTGTCTGGTCAACAAGCGTCGGTCAGTGCTGTGGACTGAGTGTTTACACTGCGTTTCCAGCACAGACTCGAGTTTTGATGCTGGCACCGTGCATGTTTCGTGGGTGTTAACATTAATGCTTCTTGTAGTTTTAGATAATCAGACCGAATGGATCATTACCTTCACCCTCAACAGCGCCATGACGCCCAGGGCAGAGAGAACAAGGCCAACCGCAAGAAGGGCTATGGTGGAGTCGTGATGTCCTCTCATGGCAGCTGGGGAACAGACGATGGCGAGAAAAAGTCTAAGTTTGTAAGTAGGACCAGTACCCCCCCCCCTTCACCTGTCTGAATTCATGTACATGGCTGCAGGGTGACCTGTTCTGACTTTAAGTCTGTTTTATGAAGTACCTGTTTGAAGCCTATCACACGAAACCTGCACCAGTCTGTCTTCAGTCTGTCCTGTGTGTTTACCGAGCGAATTAAAGCCATAAGAAAGAAAACAAGGGTTGGTTTTATAAACAGAAGGATGAGCTCCTCAAACAAAATAGCTTCAGCTTGTAAATAAAGCATTAGAGTCACAGATCGTGAATGCATTAAATAAAGTTCAGACCATGAAGAACTGAGGGTGTTTAAAAAGGCTAAACGACTCAGTAGAACTACAGTGAGGGGGAAAAAAGCATGGTCAGAATGTGTGTGTGTGTTTGTTTATTAATATATATATATATATATATATATATATATATATATATATATATATATATATATATATATATATATATATATATATATATATATAATATATAATATATAAATAATATATACACACACACACACACACACACACACACACACACACACACAAAAAGGGATCATATAAAAATGTGTGTGTATATATATATATATATATATACGTGTGTGTGTGTAATATATATATATATATATATATATATATATATATATATATATATATATATATATATATACATATATATATACACTATACACACACACAAAAAGGGAAATAAAAAATGAACAATAAGCAGGAAAATTAAACTAAAAGTACTAAAAATACACAATAAAGTAAAAGTGCCATGTGTACAGTTTGTGATATCTGTTTATTAAATTTTTTTTTTTATTGAAACTATAGTGCACTGTGTGGCAGATACACACTGTACTTCTTAATGAGATCACTCTTTTTTTTTTTTTATTTTTTTTTATTATTTTATTTTATTTTTTTTTTAGTATACAGCCAGAGAGTCTTGACCTGAGAATAGCATGACACTCTTATTTAAAGTCCTTTACATCGAATGGCTACTCATTATCATAGTGGGTGTGTCCTGTACTGTAGTATGAAGCCCACTCCTAACCCTGAACCTAATCAAAGTGGGTGTGTCAAGGGGTGGGTGTGTCAAGAAGTGTAAAGCCCACTCTTAGTTGTGCACTGTATGTGTCCGGGTGAATAAAATGTCATGTGTGGATATAGTGTTGGGTTATGTAAGTCCTGCCGGAGATTTTCTATGGGATTTGGGTCAGGGCTCGGATTCGGCCACTCGAGGCCATTCACCTTCCAATCATTAAGCCACTTTTCCTTTTCTCTACTGCTCAGCTAAGAGCTTCATGTGTATCCCCGTTGCTTAGTGTTCAATAATGGATGAGTGTTACTGCCACCACCATACTTTAGAGTATATACTGCATTTAAATGGTGTTTTTATCAAATAGAGGATAATATTTATTCCTGTATGTTTCAGTTGTTATTATTGGCAGTGACTGTGAAATAATTTTAAAGTGTCGAGTCTAACTTGTTGCTTAAATCCCCGTCTTTAATGCCTAAAATTAGCACAGAGATAAGTCAGACTAATCCGTAGTCGCTCCTGTCCTTTGTGTGAGCGCAGTGTTGTTTCTAAATGGCAGCTAAAACATCCACAGGGATAAATAGAACTGATAAGTCACCGCAGTGAAATGGAGGATTTGCCCCTGGGTACCCCCCCCCCACTTTAAACCTGATAATGTGTTACACTTGTAAGTGCTTAGTACACAAAGTAATATCACCATTACAGTAATAATTGCGATGCTCCCGAAATGAAACGTTTGCCTTGTTGGCATAATCAGATTTGCACAGCGTCGCTCGTCTTGAAGTTTCGCTCGGCCTCATTGCGCCGTTTCCGCCGTGTCGCCGTACGCCAGACTGCAGCGGATCGTCTACCTTTCTGCCCCAGGCCTACGCAAATTCTCTCACTGTGCTGTAAAAGCCAATCTCGCAAAGATGATTAATTCAGTTCATAACCCAGATGCCCGGAGGACAAAGCAAGTGCCATTTAATATCACTGCGTTTTTAAAACGAGGCAGAATGGATATGTTTCGAGTCGGAGAGGAGAGAAAACAGAACCGACGCCAGTCTTTCCACTCGATGCAAATGTGGCTTGTTTCCTAATAGGGCAGAAGCATGCGGACTGTTTTTGATCAGCTGGGCCTGTGATTGTTTTCCCATTTGCACCTTAAACCTTTAGCTCCTTGGATTAATCGCAGTGAAATAACCAAGTTGAACTGTCCTATATCAGGATTCGGTGGACGGGAACGATTCAAGATACCTTCATTATGTTTATATTGATCCAGTTTGAAAGAAGAGAGGATTAATTGCACAATTAGGAAAAAAAAAAAAAACAACCTCTAATTAGTTTAGAATGATTCTGCAATATGTCGAAGATATTCAAAAGCTCGTGCGCTGATGTGTTGATGTGCTGCAGCCAGACCTGGCACCATTTACAAAGCCAGCTATTCAATAAAACAATACATCAGAGCCCAGTTTCCCAAAGCTATTTATATTTCATTCTTACAGAGCTTTCAATATCAGATTTGTCTTAGTATTTTAGAACGAGGTTACTTCATGCAGTGCTCGATTTAAGGGCCCTAAATGAATTGAACCGATGTTTTAATCATTAAGGAGATGCAGTCTTGTTACATGCACCCCTCACTTAATCTTCAGTCAGGTCAGTGTATAACATCAAGCACCCAGCTTTGTATTTTATACAACTATTGGGGAATAGTTTGGGGAAGGTCCTTTTCTATTCGGGTATGACGTTGCCTCAGTGCGCAAAGCACCGTCCGTGAGGTGGAGGAGGCCAAACCTCATCCTGTCCCGACCTAAACTCCATCCAACCCCTTTTAAAAGGAATTAAAACATTACACGCTGGGTAGCTATTACATTGGTGATCATATGAATATTTTGAACAACATACTGTCCCAAGTGGTGTAATCCCTGCAGTGCAACCCGGTGTCATCGAGTTTACATGTCCACAAATGGTTCTGCCGAGGACAGGGTTATGAGCACTCTCAATCAGTCTCTTAGAGTTGGCATGTTCTCCATTTGCTGTTTCAGCTGCATGGGCTTGACAAGTAGTTTGAGGGTATTTATTTATATAGAGAATTTTACAAGAGCACATTGTCTTAAAGCAGCTTTTGAAGTTCTGTAAGTCAGAATCACTGGGGCAACAGTGGCAAGTAAAATCTCCCTGGTGGTGATGGTTTTTAAGGACGAAATCTTGAGAGGACAGAGGCTCCTCCTCCTTCAGAATCAAATCGCCTTTATTGTCATTATAATTTTCATTACAATGAAATTTGGGTGCAACTCCAAAGAAAGAAAGAAACATGAGCAAAATAAAACCCAATAATACTCATTCATTCATTCATTATCTCCCGATTTTATCCTCTATTAGGGTAGCGGTAGGGTTCCCCATGCCCATCCAGGGGAGAACGTCTCGGGCGCTGGGCAGATACACCCAGGACAGGGCGCCAATCCATCGCTGGGCACACACTCACTCACACAGACACACTCTATATGGGGCCATTTTTGAGAATTCAATTGACTTGATCCATGTTTTTGGACTGTGGGAGGAAACCGGAGAACCCGGAGGAAACCCACGCAGACACGGGGAGAACATGGAAACTCCACCCAGATGGGGATTCGAACCGGGAATCCCTAGCGCTGAGAGGCGAACGTGCTGACCACTAAACCACCGTGCCGCCCACCAATAATACTATGTATGAATAAATTTAAGTAAAAATAAATAAAATAAAAATATTAGGCAGAATGTATACAAACAATATGAAATATTGTTTATAATACCCGTATTGCACAATTTTCACTAGAACATATTGCACTTGGTATTTATTGCCCACATTTATTTTGCTCTTAGTGAACTGTAAGTGAACCTTAATTGGCCAGGCAGCATTAAGAGTGTGTTAAGAATGTTTTAAACATCGTATTCTCCAGGATTATAACACAATATTTGTTTTTTAAAAGAGCCACACAAATGCTGCATACCGTTAAGGTGGGCTGACCTGTGGAGGAAAGTCTAGGACGGTCATCAGTAATAGATTGTGAGCTGCATTATGGGTCATTCATCTGTATATAGTTATTCTTGAGGCATCTTTGTAGGTTTATTTATTATTTACATCCACTGAAGCGGCTTTACTTTAGCCATCTTAAGCAAGCCGCCAACTGCACCCCTCGCAGCTTGATTTAGGGCGTGTCCGTGTGACTAGGCTATTGTAATAAATCAATCACTTGCCATTCCCTTTAAGAGCCTTGTGCTGACTTGAGCAGATTTCAGTGGAGCAGTTTGTTAAAATCCATCCATCCCTTATCTTCTGCTTTATTGTAAATTTTTCATAATTCACTTTTTGAACGTGCAATTTTTGAACGTGCAATAAAAAACATACAATATATAAATACAAATTCACTCAGGTTGTACATTTTATACACTCTTGTAAATAATTTTTTTTTCTTTCATTTAATTATCTCTTAATTGTGAATTCTCTTTTAAATCTCTTTATCTGTCTAAATTTAAGTATGTGACACCGAAAAGTGGCACCTTAATTTTGTTATACCTGGTATAATGACAATAAAGATATTCTGATTCTATTAGGTGTCGGGGGGGGTCTCCCCATACTCATTCAGGGGAGAACGTTTCGGGCGCTCAGGACAGGGCGCCAATTTATCACTAGGCACACACTCACTCACACAGACACACTCTATATGGGGCAATTTTGAGAATTCACTTGACTTGATCCATGTTTTTGGACTGTGCAAGGAAACCGGAGAACCCGGAGGAAACCCACACAGACACGGGGAGAACACGGAAACTCCACCCAGATTGGGATTCGAACCGGGAATCCCTAGTGCTGAGAGGAGAACATGCCAACCACTATGCCACTGTGCCGCCCAGTTTGTTAAAATGTCTTTTAAAAAAAAAATCCCCAACAAGCGTCCAATTAAGTGTAAAATAGTTTACGTCCTGGGCAAAGTGGGTTAGTAATAAATATCGAGACATATCAGGAAAATATCACACTGTACCCAAAATACAACTGTGATCAATTACCTTAATTTCACGCTGGCTGTATGAGGGCGAATCTCCCCCCAAAGTAAAGAAACTATCTTTTATTCGAGCTAATTGTCTCGAACCAAAAAAAAAAAAAAAAAAAAGCCGTCCAAATTTGGCGAGTTGTGAACCGAGCGTTAGGTTTTGAAGAACCGTCGAGAAGACGCTAATGAGCCGTTTTGGCTGAGTCAGACGAGCTGATTAGGCAAAATGGCCAGAGCAGGTGTTTGAATTTGTTGGCTGACATTTAGGGCTTCTCGTCAGAATGTGTTGTCCATGGGTAAACAGTTCACTTCCCCATCTGGCTCCAATAAGAACGGGGAAAGGGATGGGGGGGCAAAGCGAGGAAGCGGAAGAGCGCAGATGATGGAGGGTGGGGTGGGTTGGGGGGGGGGTGGTTTATCGCAGCCGGCAGTATGGCAAGCGGGCCGTGCTGAGGGTCAACCAAACAGGAGACATTAGCACCAATTACAGTGGCAGATGAATACCTTGTTTACTGAATCACGGGGAGGTGGAGGCGGAACGACACCGTTTATATCCCCTCCTGCACATCTGGAGCCGAATCAGCTGGATGCTTCCAATGGGAGCTCTCGTTCTGTGTGTGTTATGAAACATCAGCCAGGTTCCTTGAACTGGCTTCACCTCCATTAGTCTCCAAACTGGGAATGAGTGAGCAAATCAAGGAGAAGGAGAAATGGGGAGATGAGCCAAAGGAGCGAAACCTGCTATTAGAGCAGGGTAGACGGCGCATTCGGCTCCGGAGAGGTGAGGGGTCGAAGCGGAGGGCTCTGTCGCCTCATTGGTAGGCAACGCGACGGCGTAGTGCTTATTGAACAGAACCAATTCGGGAGAAGCAATTACAGGAGCTGCCAGCAATACCCATGGTTTATCACAACATGTCCGACCGCCCTAATGGCGCAGTTAACATTTGAGCACTCCACAAAATAAAAGGATCTGACTTTCCGAACGGCGCCAATGCAAACGATGGTTGGCCGATCCGTGCGTTCTGCTCTCAAGGTCACGGCAATTAGGTCTAATTTGCTCACTTATTTCCGTATGTGTCTTTGTGCTGACGCGGAACGCAGGTAATTTTCCTATTTAGCTCCCGTCAGTCACAGCTCGAATAAACTACCGCTACAGTTCCTCAGGCTCATTCCCTCTGGAAAGCTTTCCCGTCGTGAAGAAAAGCGTTTCGGGCGGGATGCTGTCAGAGCGACGAGTCAAAAGTGACTTGATGAACCTTTGAAAGAAAAGCCCTGCCCCCCCCCCCCCACCCCAACACCACCCCACCCCATTCCATCATCTCTAACTTTGCTGGTTTTCGTCCATAAGTTAGTTCCAGGTGTGTTTGGGAATAATTGACACGTCTTTATGTTGTTGCCTTTGACAGCTTTCGTTGCTACAATATGCCCAGATCACTAATTAAGCCTTAAATATAGACTTCTGTCATACTTTTAAGGTTTTCCAAGCATCTTCTTTTACACCTGGCAAATCAAACATCTGTCCTTTGCCAGATGTTTTCGCAGGTAAAACGACGCGAATGGTGTTGCGTTGCTTGTAAACAGTATAGTTTCGCTTAGTTTCACTTCGATGCGAGGTTAGGGTTTGTTTGTTCGTCCTCGTGGGCCGCCGTATTTGCATTTCATCCGAGTCGCCTAGCGGTGGAGGGATTGAGGACTAATATGCGAGCACTTTGCCATCACAAACACAATTTTCCTCTCAGCCCCTAGTTCTATTTTCCTCCTCTCTCCACCTCTCACAACAGTGTTTCTTGTAACCATAGTGACACGACGCAGCAACTGCATCAGCAAATCGGCCGCAGCGGTGCTTTAATCAGAGTGTGAGCGACTCTTTCTCTGGTAGTATTTGCTTGTGAAACAGCAGATGCAGACTTTTTGCATTAGAAGTGTAACAGGAGGAAAGAGCGAGGTGGGGATTTGTGAGGTGAATATTTTACTGAGACAAAAAACATGCTTACACACCTCTGGTTTCAGACTGACCTTTAATGTGACTTTTACTGTTGGACTCTTTCTCTCTCTCTCTCTCTCTCTTTGTCTGTGTGTATATTTTTTGGGTTAGTGTCGAGTTGTGTTGGGTGGCTGTGTGTGTGTTGGGTGGGGGGTTTGGTGTGGGGGTGCGTGGTGGGTCAGTGTGGGAGAGAGATGGAGGCAGACATGTTGAACTGTGTGTGAGGGCTGTCGGGTCAGTGTGTATGTGGGGTGTCAGGTCAGTGTGTGTGTTTGGGGTTGTGTCGGGTGTGTGTGTGTGTGTGGGGGGGATAGTTGGGTTTGGTGTGGGTGTGTTGGGTGTGGGAGAGAGATGGAGGCAGACATGTTGAACTGTGGTCAGGGTGTGGGAGAGAAGGAGTGTGTCGGGTGTGTGTGTGTGGGGGGGATAGTTAGGTTTGGTGGGTGTGTGGATGGGAGTGTGGGGGAGGAGTGTGGGTGTTGGGTCAGTGTAGTGATGTGGGAGAGAGTGTTGGGAGTGTGTGTAGATTGTTGGGTTATGGTCAGGGTTTGGTGTGGGGGTGCATGGTGGGAGTGTGGGAGAGAGGGGGAGATTTTGTTTGTGGTGGCTGTGTTTGTGTGTGTGTCGGGGAGGGTTGGGTTTGGTGTGGGCATGTTGGGTCAGTGTGGGAGAGAAGGAGTGTGGGTGTGGGGGTGTTAGGTTAGGGTGTGTGGATGAGGGGGAGATAGTGTGTATTGTTTGGGTCAGTGAGTGTGTTTGGTGTGTGTGTGTGTTGGTGGGGGGGAGATATTGTTTGGTCAGTGCGTGTGTGTTGGTGGGGGGGAGATATTGTTGGGTCAGTGCGTGTGTGTTGGTGGGGGGGAGATATTGTTTGGTCAGTGTGTGTGTGTTGGTGGGGGGGAGAGTCGGGTCTGTGTGTGTGTGTGTGTAAATGTCATGTAGGATGTTATTGATTTTTCTATATAATATTCCAATGATAAACGTATGGTTGGGCGGCACGGTGGCTTAGTGGTTTAGCATGTTCTCCTCTCAGCACTAGGGATTCCCTGTTCGAATCCCCATCTGGGTGGAGTTTCAATGTTCTCCCCGTGTCCACGTGGGTTTCCTCCGGGTTCTCCGGTTTCCTCCCACAGTCCAAAAACATGAATCAAGTCAATTGAGTTCTCCAAATTGCCCCATATAGAGTGCGTCTGTGTGAGTGAGTGTGTGCCCAGCGATGGATTGGTGTCCTGTCCTGGGTGTATCTGCCCAGCGCCCGAGACGTTCTCCCCTGAATGGGCATGGGGAACCCCCCTCCCCACCCCACACGACCCTAATAGAGGATAAAGCAGAAGATAATGAATGAATGAAAGGTCAATTGCGTTCTCCAAATTGCCCCATATAGAGTGTGTCTGTGTGTGTGAGTGTGTGCCCAGCGATGGATTGGTGTCCTGTCCTGGGTGTATCTGCCCAGCGCCCGAAACGTTCTCCCCTGGATGGGCATGGGGAACCCCACCGCGACCCTAATAGAGGATAAAGTGGAAGATAATGAATGAATGAAAACGTATGGTTTCATGCCGTTACTGTAAGTCGCGCCGACGCCGATCTGGTACGAAGCCAATGGGAAAACGTTTGGGTGTCAGGAGTTTTGATCCCACATTAAGTAAAGTATGATCTGGTTTAACGCGCCGTTCCTCGTCCTGATCTCTCTGGCCTGCTCCTGTCGATCAGCTCTTTGATGCCCAGCTTGCTATGCCGCTCCAGGCTTGCCTTCAGCTCCCTCACTGACCCCACACAATCCACGGAGACTAGCTGTCAGCCCGGTCTGTTCCCCTCTTCCTCCTGACAGATTGCATTGCCCTTCGGATGCAAAGCTAGACGACGGACTGAGACCGGTCGTCCACGTGGGCTGTAGTTTAGAGATGCAGATGTTCCGATAGGAAGCTGACAGACGGGTGATGCAAGCGGAGCAGATGTTGTGGACGGAAAAGCAACCTGCGAAGATTAGATCTGTCAGAATCTGAGTTTCTGAGGTTCATCCTTTATGGTTCTCAGCATTAATAGTATTAGTATGGTTATTGTTATTATTAGGGCAGCACTGTGGCTTAGCATGTTCTCCTCTCAGCACTAGGGATTCCCGGTTTCCATGTTCTCCCCGTGTCTGCGTGGGTTTCCTCTGGGTTCTCCGGTTTCCTCCCACAGTCCAAAAACATGGATCAAGTCAATTCAGTTCTCCAAAATTGCCCAATATAGAGTGTGTGTGTGTGAGTGTGTGCCCAGCGATAGATTGGCGCCCTGTCCTGGGTGTATCTGCCCAGCGCCCGAAACGTTCTCCCCTGGATGGGCATGGGTAACCCCACCGCGACCCTAATAGAGGATAAAGCGGACGATAATGAATGAATATTAGGTCAGCACGGTGGCTTAGTGGTTGGCATGTTCTCCTCTCAGCACTAGGGATTCCCGGTTCGAATCCCCATCTGGGTGGAGTTTCCATGTTCTCCCCGTGTCGCGTGAGTTTCCTCCGGGTTCTCCGGTTTCCTCCCACAGTCCAAAAACATGGATCAAGTCAATCGAGTTCTCCAAATTGCTCCATATAGAGTGTATCTGTGTGTGTGAGTGTATGCCCAGTGATAGATTGGCGTCCTGTCCTGGGTGTATCTGCCCAGCGCCCGAAACGTTCTCCCCGGATGGGCATGGGGAACCCCCCCCCCCCCAACCCTAATATAGGATAAAGCGGAAGATAATGAATGAATATTAGGTCAGCACGGTGGCTTAGTGACCGGAGAACCCGGAGGAAACCCACGCAGACACGGGGAGAGCATGGAAACTCCACCCAGATGGGGCTTTCGAACCGGGAATCCCTAGTGCTGAGAGGAGAACATGCCAAGCACTAAGCCACCGTGCCACCCTCCTCTTTCCTCACATTTGACCTTAATATAGGATTAAGAGAAGATGATGGATAGATTCTTCTTCTTCTTCTTCTTATTATTATTATGGGTCCTAACTTATAGTTTATTACTGAGGACTTTAGTTCTGACCACACGTGTTTGTAGGGTGCGTCGGGTGGGAGTCGTCACAAACTGGCCGTGTATATAATATAGTTATATAATATATTTAGGTTTGTGGAAAAAAAAAAAGGGGTCTTATTGCCCCATAAGCAATTCTTCTGTTATTAAATTGCGTTGTCGGCGAAACCCCAGCGTTTTATTACAGAGACAGTGAAGCCTGTTGCATAAACACATTTTCTGTCGTACGCGGAAGGTAAACAAGATGTTTCCTCTAACAGTAATAAACCTGGTTTGCACCCAAACACGTATACACAGCCCCGTCACGGTTCCGCCCCCGAGCTCGGTGTGTGGAGGCCAGGATGGCAGCCTGACAGCTGTGACGGCGCCTGTCTGGAATCTGCTCGCCATCCTGTCACTCCAGTCTTAATGTCCAAGGTTAAGACAATCACCAGCAGGTGGGTGTGATTGAGCCTAATGGACTACAATTGAAATGATTAGTGGCTCATTTCTCTGCCCAGCTGCTGACGCATTGATTTTTCGGTGCCCTCTCCTTACAGAGGGTTAATTGTGGAATCTGTTTGGCACATGTACGTCCATGACCTCGTCTGACCTTCATCACTTTTGTCTTCCTTTGTGGTCTGTGTTCTCTTCATGTACCGTGTTCGATTGGCCGTATTTTATCCGGTGGGGTCGTTTAAGCCGGCTGATTATTGCAGATGATGGTCTGGAGTAGCGGAAACCTTGTGTCATTGTTGAAATCTTGTCCTTTTATAAGCATTCAGGACACTGAATGGACACTGAGGAGACAGTACGGTGGAATGTGTCTGAGAAATTAAGTGATTGTGTTCAGGTAGTGAATAAAAATATCTATCCATCCATTATCTTCCGCTTTATCCTCTATTAGGGTCGCGGGGGGGGGGGGGGGGTTCCCCATGCCCATCCAGGGGAGAACGTTTTGGGCGCTGGGCTGATGCACCCAGGACAGGGGGCCAACCTATCACTGGACACACACTCACACACACATATGGGGCAATTTGGGGAATTCAATTGACCTTGATCCATGTTTTTGGACTGTGGGAGGAACCTGGAGGAAACCCACACGGACACGGGGAGAACATGGAAACTCCACCCAGATTGGCATTCGAACCGGGAATCCCCAGCTCTCAGTGGAGAACATGCCAACCACTAAGCCACTATGCCTCCTAAATAAAAATATGGGATTATTTAATGTCCTATTTGGGTGGTGGCGCAGAGTTGGTGCCGAGTTGGCATTTCTGCCTCACTGTTAAAAGTCCTTAATGATCCATGGTATGTTTCTACATGGTGTCCGCATGTCCTCCCCATGTCTGTGTGGGTTGCCACTTGCTGATGGGTATACTGTAACTAAGTGACTGCCACTAACAGTTGCCCCCCAATTATATCCTAATCTGACCTTCATCACTTTTGTCTTCCTTTGTGGTCCGTGTTCTCTTCATGTACCGTGTTCGATTGGCCGTATTTTATCCGGTGGGGTAGTTTAAGCCGGCTGATTATTGCAGATGATGGTCTGGAGTAGCGGAAACCTTGTGTCATTGTTGAAATCTTGTCCTTTTATAAGCATTCAGGACACTGAATGGACACTGAGGAGACAGTACGGTGGAATGTGTCTGAGAAATTAAGTGATTGTGTTCAGGTAGCGAATAAAAATATCCATCCATCCATTATCTTCCTCTTTATCCTCTATTAGGGTCGCGGGGGGGGGGGTTTCCCCATGCCCATCCAGGGGAGAACGTTTTGGGCGCTGGGCAGACACCAAGGACAGGGCGCCAACCTATCACTGGACACACATTCACACTCTATATGGGGCAATTTGGAGAATTCAATTGACCTTGATCCATGTTTTTGGACCGTGGGAGGAAACCGAAGAACCCGGAGGAAACCCACGTGGACACGGGGAGAACATGGAAACTCCACCCAGATTGGCATTCGAACCGCGAATCCCCAGCGCTGAGAGGAGAACATGCCAACCACTAAGCCACTATGCCTCCTAAATAAAAATATGGGATTATTTAATGTCCTATTTGGGTGGTGGTGCAGAGTTGGTGCTGTGTTGGCATTTCCGCCTCACAGTTAAAAGTCCTTAATGATCCATGTTATGTTTCTACATGGTGTCTGCATGTCCTCCCCATGTCTGTGTGGGTTGCCACTTGCTGATGGGTATACTGTAACTAAGTGACTGCCACTAACAGTTGCCCCCTAATTATATACTAATCCCTCTATTCAGTAGGGGTGAGCTGCAATATTCGCTGATTCGACGATTCGATTCGGAGAACCATAGTCGACTATGAACCTCATAGTCGAATGTACCATTTTGACCATTTTTTTTTTAGGTTTTTCCTTTGAAGTGGAAAAAAGTCCAGAACGGGGATCCCATTTACGGTGCTCTAGAAAAACAAGTAAAATATTTTTAAAAATCTTTTTTTAAAAACCACGCTTATAGTGCCATCTTGTGGTGAAATTTTAACTGATTCGACTATCAGTCGACTATAGGGAAAATCTGACGAATCAGATTCGACTATGAAGATCCTTTGTTGAATACACCCCTAGTATTCAGTTAGGATTTGTTTGTGGTCTCTGCTTTAAAGTTCATAAAGTTTAAAGA
>JAFMOC010000422.1:330000-442500 GCA_019802505.1 Corydoras sp. C115
CTTTCATCCTCACCAATCCGAGCACCAGGGTTCACCATATGGCACCCCTGAAGCAACGAGGGTTAAGGACCTTGCGCAAACTTTGGTGGATTTGAACCCCAACCTTCAGATTGCTGGCCCATCACCCCAACCACTGAGCTATAAGTGATTTATACATTTCGCTGACAGATTTTTCCTTCGACCTTGGCACACTCTATATATATATATATATTTATTCATTCATTCATTCATTATCTTCCGCTTTATCCTCTATTAGGGTCGGGGGGAGGTTCCCCATGCCCATACAGGGGAGAACGTTTCAGGCGCTGGGCAGATACACCCAGGACAGGGCGCCAATCTATCACTGAGCACACACTGACACGCACACAAACACTCTATATGGGGCAATTTGGAGAACTCAATTGACTTGATCCATGTTTTTGGACTGTGGGAGGAAACCGGAGAACTCGGAGGAAACCCACACGGACACGGGGAGAGCATGGAAACTCCACCTAGATGGGGATTTGAACCGGGAATCCCTAGCGCTGAGAGGAGAACATGCTAACCACTAAGCCACCGTGCCGCCTATATATAGCGATAGATTGGTCTATCTGCCCAGGGCCCGAAACGTTCTCCCCTGGATGGGCATGGGGAACCCCACCGCGTCCCTAATAGAAGATAAAGCGGAAGATAATTAATGAAAAAGGATATATATATATATATATATATATATATATATATATATTTTTTTTTTAAATTGGTTGGTTGGTTTTGCCACCCTGCAGAAACCGTTCTTTGCCTAAGCGTGCTTGGTGCTATTGTGCGCAGGGAAACCTATATTTAGATGTTGTAGAATTTGTTTTGTTTAAAGTTGTTAGAAGTTGTTTTTTTTATTTTCCATGTGTTAGTTAAAGAAAACTTTATTTACAAAAAAAAAAAAAAAAAATCCACCCTTAACCGACCAATTACGGGTTTTCACACCATTCAGAACAAGACGATACTAGTCATCTTCTAAAATTCAAAGGCACGTGTTAATTGTTTTGTTGTTTTCGTGACAGACTTCATTCTGATCATGATTTCTTTGTGTTCGTAGCCTGTAAACATCAAAACGCTCACGGATGATGTGGTAAGATCTTTGTCTTTTGTGTTAACGCTATAGTGCTTCTGATGTTGAGATGAGCGTAGCTACGTATTCAACCCGCTCCTCACTAAATCCTCACTAAAGTCATGTCGCATGGTTTATTTACGTTAGCATGTTTAATACCTAACCCACGGCTCTGCCTGGAACTAACACCCCTTCTGTGATGGATGACTTTGCTCGATTCGACTTTGAATGTAGTTTGTGTTTTGTTCGCCGCATTGTTGCTACATACGTTTTGAAACGCCTCTGAAGGTTTACGGTAAGTCGGAGGCCGGTAGCTGCCGCTGGAGCTGAAAAACAAGAATGCGGCGGTGTTAGCTCATTAACAGAGTTAATATCCCCTGGGTGTAATTGTGGAAGATAATTAAGAAAATGTAATCAGTCTGATTACCAAGGCATTGTATGCAAGGTGTGGCAGTTGTGGGTTGAGAATGTTATTAGCAGGTTATTAGTGGTTAGTGAAGTTCGCGTTGGCGTAAAAATAAATCTGACAGACGGACTGTTCAACTTTCTAATCAGTTAATTAGTGAATAATTTATGCGTGCATGTATTATAGGGAAATTAACTTTGACTTTTAGAAGAACAAAGCTCGAGCAAGTTAGTCACTGACCACAACACCGGGCTTTTGCTCTATATTAACAATTAAAATAAAACACCTGTGTCCAAGTACATATTTATATGTATTTAAAAAAAAGAGAAAGTGTTTTACTCGAAGAACAAATTAAATAGACAAGTGTGCTGCTGGTAGCTGAAACTTTAAAGCATGTGACGCACAAAAAAAATTTCAGCACACTATGCATTTAAAAATTATTAAATTAAATTAATTTTTTACGAATGACGTCATGATGAAGTTGACGGTATTCTTCCAACTTATTAATTGCACCATTTCTAATCACGATAAATTGCATAAACGATTAATTGTCTCATCTCTAGGCTCCACTCAGCAAGCCCAGGACCCTCAGACACCGTAGTGCTAAATGCCGCACCACTAATTTTAATCTACCTGTTTTAGAACACCTGAAATGAATGCTTAAAAGGTGTCCTCATACTTTTATCCCTGTAGTGTCCCACCTTCCTGTAAGGTTTCACTTAATTTTAAGCTTAGTATCATTGGAATCTCATGCTCCCCATCGCCCGGTGTGTTTTGGTTGGCGGTGGGCGAGTGGTGGGCCCTGAAATGGATTAATTAGTGTTGTGAGTGGAGCTCTGCTGTAGTATGCACTCAGGTCACTGATTGCCGAGCCCGTCAGATAATATGACGCCACGCACACTACTAGGTGAAAAGCCTGTGTTTTGTGTGTCGGAAGACGTTTCCACATTTAGAATGGATATATTTTTGGTGGCTTATTATTATTATTCATTCATTCATTTATTCATTATCTCCCGCTTCATCCTCTATTAAGGTCACGCTGGGGTTCCCCATGCCCATCCAGGGGAGAACCCAGGAGAACTCAGGAGACAGACCCAGGACAGGGCGCCAATCCATCGCCGGCCATAGACCCGCCCACACAGACACACTCTATAAGGGGCAATTTTTGAAAATTCAATTGACTTGATCCATGTTTTTTGGACTGTGGGAGGAAACCGGGGACACCCACGGGGAAACCCACGGGGACACGGGGAGAACATGGAAACTCCACCCAGATGGGGATTCGAACAGGGAATCCCTAGTGCTGAGAGGAGAAGATGCTAACCACTGTGCCGCCTATTATTATAATTATTATTATTTCTTAAGAGGTGCAAAGCCAATTACTTAAGTCACATAGTTAAGTGAATATAAAAATAAAGCCCGGAGGAAACCCACGCAGACACGGGGAGAACATGGAAACTTCAACCAGATTGCGATTGGAACCGGGAGGAGAACATGTTAATCACTAAGCCTTTCATTCATTCATTCATTATCTTCTGTTTTATCCTCTATTAGGGTCGCAGGGGGGGGGGTTCCCCATGCCCATCCAGGGGAGAATGTTTCGGGTGCTGGGCAGATACACCCAGGACAGGGTGCCAATCTATCGCTGGGCACACAGACACTCACAAATACACACTCTATATGGGGCAATTTGGAGAACTCAATTGATCCATGTCTTTGGACTGTGGGAGGAAAGCGGAGAACCCGGAGGAAACCCACGCAGACACGGGGAGAACATGGAAACTCCACCCAGATGGGGATTCGAAGCGGGAATCCCTAGTGCTGAGAGGAGAACATGCTAAACCACTAAGCCACCGTGCCGCCCAAAATTTTTATTATAATTTTTTTTTTTTTTTACTTTTTCCCCGAGACAAAAAAAAAGGAGCGGGGAATCTGTGAGCGACTCTGCCACAGTCACATAAACACCTAAACAACCCCCAGAGCACTTCATCATTCGGCTCGGCTCGTGTCAGATGTGGTACGAGGCCCGCCGTTCTTATCAAGGTGCTCGCTCTCGCCATATATATTTATCTATTTTCTTATAACGAGGTCTGAATAGCAAAACGTCTTCGTATTCGGCTGGGGGTCGGGGGGTGGGGTGGGTGGGGGGGGGTGCAGTACCGTGTGATCCGCGGCGTGCACCGTACAGCAGCTGCAACCCAAATGAGATGGATGAGTACGCTGCCCCTTCGCCGCTCACCGCGAGAGAGCAAGAGGCGCGCTTTCATTTCGTGCTTAATTTCACATTTGCGTCACTGTTGATTATCTAATTGCACGACTCGTTCCTGTGACATAATCGCACGGCCTTTATGGACGAATCAGGGGGTGGTAATTGGGTAATTTGCCTTTGCTCGGCGGAAGAAGGGGGTAAACAACGGAAAAGTGAACCAACCTGCATCATCATCACACAGAGATGACATCTCCACTACTTGACTCCCTGCAGCTGCCACTGGGGGAAGGAGTGAGCAAACAGCCAGCTGACAAATCTAATCCAATTAGGAAATCATTATCTCTGTGATGTGGGTGTCCACCCCTCCGTATAAATCAATGCGGGGTTGCGGACACTGTATCGGGACTGCCTCTGCGGCAGGCGTGCCAATTAAATCGTCTTCCTCGAAGTCAGTGGACCAGGCTTTCGAGCGAAGATGGCCGCTGCTCGCTTTCCCGAGGTTATGAGGTTTCGGAAAGTGAATGACTCGATCCGGCGGGCCAGAGACGAGTCAGTGGCTTTAATAGTGTTTACTAGGGGTGAGCTGCAATATTCGACGATTCGATTCGGAGAACCGTAGTCGACTATGAACCTCATAGTCCAATGTACCATTTTGACCACATGGGGGCGCCCATGGCTGCTGCTAAGCATTAGTTTTTACATGAAATGTCTTTGTTTTCGTTATATATATAGCCTTTTGTCAAATAAAATCATCCTAATTTCTGTTAATATTTTTTTTTAATTGATGTGTGCGCTTTAACAATAGGCTACACATTAATAAAGCTCCCCCCGCAGTTAGTTGCACATTCCGGTGCTCTAGAAAAACAAGTAAAATATAAAAAAAAAATCTTTTTTAAAAACCACGCCATCTTGTGGTGAAAATTTAACTGATTCGACTATCAGTCGACTATAGGGAAAATCTGACGAATCAGATTCGACTATGAAAATCCTTAGTTGAAGAAACCCCTAGTGTTTACTTTGATTTCGTAGTGTTCATGATCCTGTTTACGTGACCTCTGTCCTTTCTGACATGCGTGTGGATCTTCACGCTGGGAAATAAAAGTTGGGCACAGGTCTCAGCGTAGTTGGCCGGAGATGTGAGGTTTATTTAGCCTCATCTGTGCTGCTGCTCGGTTATATATCCGATATCTGTAAAAGTGTGTTGGAGGGTTTGTGTGATGCATCACGTTGCTGCAGTTAACACACGTCTTTAGAAAAAACCTGAATTCCTACAAATCCCACGTTGGACCTTGAGATTCAGACGGTTCAGCTTTGCTACCAGTTTTGTGTGTGTGTGTGTGTGTGTGTGTGGATATCTCTGTGTGTGTGTGTGTGTGTGTGTGTGTGCGAATATGTATGCATGTAGACTTTTAGGAATGTAGGCATGCGTGCATGTGTGTAGGTATGCATGTTAATATGTGCACTTTAAAGTTCTGTTCTACAACTACAAACTGTTAGTCCTTTTTGGTTTGTTCTCTAAAGGTCAGGACATCCACACAGTGACGTTGCCCGAAATGTATTTTTTTATTATTATTCATTCATTCATTCATCTTCCGCTTTATCCTCTATTAGGGTCGCGGGGGGGGTTCCCCATGCCCATCAAGGGGAGAACGTTTCAGGCACTGGGCAGATACATCCAGGACAGTGCGCCAATCTATCGCTGGGCTTACACTCACTCACACACACACACTCTATATGGGGCAATTTGGAGAACTCAATTGACTTCATCCATATTTTTGGACTGTGGGAGAAAACCGGAGAAACCGGAGGAAATCCACACGGACACAGGGAGAACATGGAAACTCCACCCAGATGGGGATTCGAACCGGGAATCCCTAGCGCTGAGAGGAGAACATGCTAAACCACTAAGCCACCGTGCTGCCTATTATTATTTATTAAAAAAAAAAAAAGTCTACTCATTGTCCTCCCTTTCGGCTTCATCTACTTCATTGCTCCACCATCCATCCATCATCTTCCACTTTATCCTCTGCTAGGGTTGCGGGGGGGGGGGGGGGATGCCCCATGCCCATCCAGGGAAGAGCGTTTCGGGTGCTGGGCAGATACACCTAGGACAGGGCCCCAATCTATCACTGGGCACACACTCACTCACACGGACACACTCTATATGGGGCACTTTGGAGAGTTCAATGTTTTTGGACTGTGGGAGGAAACCGGAGAACACGGAGGAAACCCACGCGGACAGGGGGAGAACATGGAAACTCCACCCAGATGGGGATTTGAACCGGGAATCTCTAGCGCTGAAAGGAGAACATGCCAACCACTAAGCCACCGTGCCACCCTTGCTCCACCATATAAATGTAAAATCTGAATCAGAAGCTCATTTCTTGCTCTACACGTGATTTAAAAAAAAAAAAAAAAATTATTAATTATTATTTTTTATTTTATATATATATATATATATTGTATTGTAATATCCTCATTACCTCTGTTGATGCAAAATTACATTTAAACCGAAGAATATAACATTGTATTTTGTTGATTGCAGCTGGACCGTTTTGCGAGCATTCGGATACCAGGCAGCAAGAAAGAACGACAACAACTGGCCTACATGAGCAAGACATCCCCCATCAGCGACTGGTCCAGCTCTTCAGAGGTTGAGGAACTGTCGTCCAGAATAACTTCTGAGAAGGAGATACTTGCTCTGTTTGAAAAGATGATGGTAAGCATGGACCTGCATGGAAGAACCTGTGTTAGAATCAGATAACATGCTTAAATAAAGCAATAAGGTACGAAAGGTTGTGTGTTATTGTAAATAAATCATGGGAAAGAGGTGTCCTGAGTCCCATTACACCCATAATACACAACCTCGAGTTTCTTATTGCTCTTATAAAACCATTACAAACACACTATAATTCATTTATATAAATCTGTATTTTAATATCTGGTAGATAATGTATTGTATATCCCGCTTTGATATGAATGTGAAGCGCTCAGAGGCGTACTCATCCAGCACCCACGTCTTCAGCGACCTCATACCTTAAAATCGATAGTCAGTCGCTTTTAAGTAGCAGGAATTAATAGGAGTAAATCAAAATGATTCGTTACAAATCGCTCGTAATCCCAAATCGACCACCTTCCCTCCGTTCGGCTGCGATCCTGACCGTTAATGAAACTCCGCAGGCGCAGACCCTCGTTTCCGTCATGCACGGCTCGCCTCTGACGGATTCGCAGCGCGGTCCGGTTATTTATTAAGGTGGTGTTTAGATTTTCGAGTGTCTTATTGCTTTTAAAAAACCATTACAAACACACTATAATTAATTTATATAAATCTGTATTTTAATATCTGGTAGATAATGTATTGTATATCCCGCTTTGATACGAATGTGAAGCGCTCAGAGGCGGACTCATGCAGCACCCACGTCTTCAGCGACCTCATACCTTAAAATCGATAGTCAGTCGCTTTTAAGTAGCAGGAATTAATAGGAGTAAATCAAAATGATTCGTTACAAATCGCTCGTAATCCCAAATCGACCACCTTCCCTCCGTTCGGCTGCGATCCTGACCGTTAATGAAACTCCGCAGGCGCAGACCCTCGTTTCCGTCATGCACGGCTCGCCTCTGACGGATTCGGTTATTTATTAAGGAGGTGTTTAGATTTTCAGCTCGGCTCCTGCAGCCTCCCCTCGCTCGTCATCTCGGGCGGCTGCGGTCGATACGAGAAGCGGCGCTGTTTCATCAGCGACTTTGTCTTGTTGACTCATTTGTATTGATATCGCAACAACTTTGTGCCTTTGATAGGCGCAGTGGCGAGGAGCTTGCATCATGCCGTGTTCTCCATCGCACCGCTGCTCGGCAGCGTCTTAGGAATGCAGAGGTGCCGTGGCGCCGACGCTTTAGAACATGAAGGAAACACGGGAGCTTAAAGTCGTTATTTATATTAGAGCCAAGTACTCACAGGCTTAATTAATGTTGCCATCTTCCGTTCCAACACACAGCGGCGTAACAATATGAGGTGCTTTTTTTTTTTTTTTTTTTTTTTTTTTTTTTTTGGTAGGTCTTCGCTCACTCGCTGCTCAGATCTCCTTCTATTAATATTAGATATTGGCTTTGAACATTTGACAACAGGTTCGATGCGTTTGATAGAACTGAACTTGTCTTTTTCCCCCCTCTCGCGCTTTGTGCTTTTGCAGGATGACATGAATCTGAATGAAGATAAGAGAGCTCCACTCAGGGAGAAAGACTTGAGTACAAAGAGAGAGATGGTGCTTCAGTACATCGTTACAGCAGCTAAAACTGTAAGTGCATACATGAGCAAAGTGTCTACCGCAATTCGGCAGAACTGTTGAGTTCGACTCCTACATTTTTCAGGCCGTCTCGTTCTCCGCGCCTCTGCAGACTCCTCCGATGTTGAGCTTTTAAGGTTGGACGGTTGATTTTTATAGTTAAATCGCTTTGTGTTGAACATTATTGTCCGTGTTCATTATAAGCCTTGTTCAACCGATGGTGTACATGGGGTATATGCGGTGGGGAGAGTGAGCGGGCGTGCAACACCATGAGAGAGAGAGAGAGGATTTTTAAGGTGAAGCATGTGGACGGAAGTACGGGGACAGATCTTCATCCATCCATTATCTTCCGCTTTGTCCTCTAGTAGGGTCACGGGGGGGGGGTTCCTGATGCCCATCCAGGGGAGAACGTTTCGGGCGCTGGGCAGATAGACCCAGGACAGGGCGCCAATCCATCGCTGGACACTCACTCACTCACACAGACACACTCTATATGGGGCAATTTGGAGAACTCAATTGACTTGATCCATGTTTTTGGACTGTGGGAGGAAACCGGAGAACCCGGAGGAAACCCACACGGACACGGGGAGAACGTAGCAGATAGCAATGTCGGTATAACGATGTGGCTGTGTGTGACGGGTGGGTCACACACAGTTAAACCTAAACTGCCCCACACAGAGCTCTGACCTTAACCGGGTTAGTTACCTTTGAGGGGAACTAGAACAGCGGCATGGTGGCTTAGTGGTAAGCACGTTCCACTTTTAGAGTTATGGATTCGAATGCCAAACTGGGTGGACTTTCCATGTTCTCCCCGTGTCCGTGTGGGTTTCCTCCGGGTTCTCCGGTTTCCACACACAGTCCAAAAACATGGATCAAGCCAATTGAGTTCTCCAAATTGCCCCATATAGAGTGTGTGTGTCTGTGTGAGTGAGTGAGTGTGTTGTCAGTGATGGATTGGCGCCCTGTCCTGGGTGTATCTGCCCATCAGCCGAAACGTTCTCCCCTGGATGGGCATGGGGAAACCCCCCCCCCCCCCCCGACCCTAATAGAGGATAAAGCGGAAGATAATGGATGGAAGGAACTATAACGGGGTTCTTTAACCTTAATGCACATATGTGTTTGTCCTCGTGTCTACCTCTAACGTCAGATGTCCAGTCTGGCCCGAAACCATGGAGGAAACTATGATATAGTTAGATAATTTACCTTTTTATTCGAATCCCAATCTGGGTGGAGTTTTCATGTTCTCCCCGTGTCCACGTGGGTTTCTTCCGGGTTCTCCGGTTTCCTCCCACAGTCCAAAAACATGGAACAAGTCAATTGAGTTCTCTAAATTGCCCCATATAGAGTGTGTTTGAGTGTGTGAGTGTGTACCCAGCGATGGATTGGCGCCCTGTCCTGGGTGTATCTGCCCAGCGCCCGAGACGTTCTCCCCTGGATGGGCATGGGGAACCCCACCGCGACCCTAATAGAGGATAAAGCGGGAGATAATGAATGAATGAATGAATGAAAGTCAATTGAGTTCTCCAAATTGCCCCATATAGAGTGCGTCTGTGTGAGTGAGTGTGTGTCCAGCGATGGATTGGCGTCCTGTTCTGGTTGCATCTGCCCAGTTCTCCCTTGGATAGGCATGGGGAACCCCCCCCCGTGACCCTTATAGAGGATAAAGCGGAAGATAATGGATGAATGGAAATATCCTAGATGTCATAAAGCTTGTGGAGCTCTAATCTATAGCTGTCCCAAAACATTTGTCCGACATTAAAAGACTGGATATGTGCAACCTTAATATTAGGGGTGAGCTGCAATATTCGCTGATTCGACGATTCGATTCGGAGAACCGTAGTCGACTATGAACCTCATAGTCGAATGTACCATTTTGACCACATGGGGGTGTCCATGGCTGCTGCTAAGCATTAGTTTTTACATGAAATGTCTTTGTTTTCGTTATATATATAGCCTTTTGTCAAATAAAATCATCCTAATTTCTAGAGAAAAAAAAAGAAAAAAGAAAAACAAAAAAAAAAAGGTTTTCTTTTGTTAGAAAAACAAGTAAAATATAAAAAAATATATATTTTTTAAAAACTACGCCCTTAGCGCCATCTTGTGGTGAATTTTTAACTGATTCGACTATCAGTCGACTATAGGGAAAATCTGACGAATCAGTTTCGACTATGAAAATCTTTAGATGAATACAGCCCTACTTAATATAATGTTTAACTCTCCATCAGTTAAGGGCTTTGCCTTTTCGAATTCTGCATTATTTAATCTCTTATTTAATTCATCTGTTTGTTTCTGGGTTCAGTTCCAAGTCCAGCCTGCTGTGAGAAGTTGGGATAATAAGTTTGTCCCGGTTCAGCATCGATTTCAAATGAACCTTAAAAGAGCGTGATTAAATAAGTTGTTTACTTAGAAGTCTAATTGAAATTGTCCGTTTTAATTACGTGTGCAGGCAATTTAAGTCTGGCTTTATTATCCCTGTAACTTCGACTTAACTCCGGGGCTTTTCATGAGGAACTCGACGGGGCTTTTAGAAGATCCGCTCGTCGGAGACATTTGACTTCTTCCGTTATAAATTCCTAAACAAGCCTCGTCTGAGGTTTCGGCCGTCGCTGTGAACGATCGTGTGCTCCTCACTCCTCTCTCTTTGATGCCTCCTTCTTCGGCATCACCTTTCCTTGACATTCAGACCTGGTTGTTTGCGCCGCTGCCCGTGTTCATGACAGATAATTGCTTCTCGGTGAATTTCTTCCCATCGGTTTTGTTTCCTCGTTCATCCTGCTAAGTGAAACTATAGATTCTGGCATGATTTTCTCTCTCTGTTGCTTTTAACTCACCATTATCATCAGGAGGGCATAATTACCAAGCTTCTCTCTTGTATAGGGTGCAGGATTCACTGCACCAAGGATTGTATTCTTACCTCCTGGGGCATTGCATGGGAGCCTAAATTGCCTGTCAGGGTAAAGGTAATATAGAGGCTTGTAAGTTTGATTGAAATGCTGCAGGATAAGAACCTTTACAGTACCAATCAAAAGTTTGGACACGCCCTCTCCTTACTGCATTGTTTACCATATAGATGGACTTTGTAGTTCTATAATTCCATACTGTAGTCCATCTGTGTTCTGGTGTTTGTTAGTCCCCTGTTGGTTCTCTGTTCTCTGTTGGTCAGGAGCATCACAGAACAGGTATCATTTGGGTGGTGGATTGTTTATTGTCAGTTCTGCAGTGACACTGATGTGGTGAGGGGGGGCGTTTTGTCGTTTCATTTCTCCACCTCAGTCACACTGCTGGGATAGGACTAATGCACCCACCAAATGATACCTGAATAATGTAAGTATTCTTATTGGGTGTACAGTACCAGTAAAACATTTGGCCATGCCCCCTTCTTACTCCGTTCTCTGTGTCCTCCACTTATCATATAGATGGACTTTGTAGTTTTATAATTCCAGACTGTAGTCCATCTGTGTTCTGGTGTTTGTTAGTCCCCTGTTGGTTCTCTGTTCTCTGTTGGTCAGGAGCATCACAGAACAGGTATCATTTGGGTGGTGGATTGTTTATTGTCAGTTCTGCAGTGACACTGATGTGGTGGGGGGGGGGGGGGTTTGTAGTTTCATTTCTCCACCTCAGTGACACTGCTGGGATAGGACTAATGCACCCACCAAATAACCCCTGCTCTGTGGTGGTACTATTGGGGTCCTGACCATTAGAACAGAGTAAAGGGGACGTACACAGTATGTACTGTAGAACACAAACAGATGGACTACAGTCTGGAATTGGAGAACTACAAAGTCCATATTTACAGGACGTGGAACTGAGAACATGGACAATAAGTGGAGCAAAGAGGAGGCGTGTCCAAACTTGTGTTTGTACACAACACACAGCTGTATGTACCGGAAAGCAAGTCCATGGCTGCGTTACTCTGTATACCTGAGAATTCAAACACGCAGTGTTCGTTATAAATGAACCTGTTGGCTAATTTGTGGTGATGACGGAGAACCGAGACAGAGCTGAGAGAACACATACGGAGTGCACGGATCTGCAGGGTGCAACTTCGAACTGATGCGCTGAGTAATTCTTTATTGAACTGCACTTGTTCTTACAAGAGAACAAGGGATTTGATTGAATAAACACTCATATCGATGTGGAAAACAGAGCCGGTCTTATGGACGTTGTTGTGTTTTAGTTTACAGTGAGGTCTGGGAGTGCCGGTGCAAATTGAACGGATGCAAACGGTCCTTTTATAGACGTGGAAGAAATCAAATTGTAATTAAAACAAAGCTTTATGGACGCCGCAGCTACACTGCGTTCGGCGCGTTGGGCCTTCAGAATCGGGAGATCGGAGCCTGGGAGGATATCTGTAGCAGTGTGTTTGTTTCCCCTCTCACTGTTTTAGGTTGTTTATTTTTTTTTTTTTTTTTTTTTTTTTTGTGTCCTGCACTTTACAAATTTGCCATAAAGCTCACAGTCCTGCAGTGTAGTACATATAGCATCATGAGCAGCCTTCAGGGGTATGGTTTGGATGTCATGTTTTAAGAGTGGCACTTCGCCGTGAGCCGTTTTGTTTGTTTTTGTAATAAACCATTTCTTTTTCTTCCGTATTCTGTGTCATTTTGTCTCCCGTGCTCAGGTCCGCCGTTCCCCGGAGCGTTTCGGCATGTTTCCGAGGCGCCTGCTCAGTATAGGACTTTGATATTTGATCTTTGATGATACTGAAAAAAGCTGTTTTTGTTGAGCTCTAATGCAGTGATTCTCAATTATTTTCTGTTCCCCTCCCCCCCCCCCCCCCCCCCCCCCCCCCCACCCCCCCCCCCCCCCCCCCCCCCCCCATGAAAAAGAAAACATTTTACGCCCCCCCCCCACACACGCACACTCACGCCCCCCCCCCGTCCACTACGACCACTGTAGTATGATTTGTCTTTAAATTTGTTATAAGTACACCTCTATTATAGCAATAAAGAAAACAAAAAGGAAAGAAATATAGATCAATTTAGAGCAAAGAATCATTTTATTAACTTTGTTTTGTAGTTTGTAACAGTTTGTAACGTTACGTTTTTGACTGATCGTGCTACCCAACTGCTTGTTCAAGCACTAGTCCTATCCCGGCTTGATTATTGTAATGTGTTACTTGCCGGTATCCCAGCTTCCACAATCAGACCTCTTCAACTGATTCATAACTCTGCAACCCGACTTGTGTTTAACCCCCAAGAGAACTCATGTCCCTCCATTGGCTCCCTGTAGCTGCTCACATTCAGTGCAAGTCACTGACTCTGGCCTACAGGAACATTTCTGGATCTGGCCCCTCCTACCTTCACTCTATATTTCCAAAATACACTCCGACTCGTTCACTTCGCTCCAGTGATGATCGCCGCCTGGTGGTTCCACCTCACCGAGGAGCTCATTTTCACTCCGTGGCGTTCACCACTGCAACATGGTGGAACCATCTTCCCAACTCTGTCCGTAAGAGAGAATCACTAAACAGTTTTAAGAAACTACTGAAGACGCATCTCTTTAACAAATACCTGTTGTAGGAGAAAAAAAAAAGGGGGGGGGGGGGGCAGCATCGAATAACAATCAGGTTTGATGAATTTACAGTGTAGTTGGTTTTCTCCATAACTTCTGACTTGTAATGTTCTCATTTGTAAGTCGCTTTGGATAAAAGCATCTGCTAAAGGACTAAATGTAAAAGTAGAAACTAATGACGTCCTTATTTAAACTGGAAACATTTTTGAACCGACTGGCATTTGATACTGAAAATGAAATTAAATAAAATCAATAAATAATAATACATTCAAATTCATCAGCAACATTTTTTTAATCAAAATAATGAAGTCAGAACTGATGTCTCCAACGCGCCCGTTTTGCAGCACAGCTTTTCTGGAGTAGCTTTCATAAAGCGGGATGATCGCTGGCTCTACGCGTCACGTTTACGATTAAAAAACTCAAGCGGTTATCAGCGTGATCGGGGTGGAATGTCTTTAAGAGACACCTTCATCTATTTGGCTTCACGCTGTCCGCTGCCAACATTTAAAGACACAGAAGACACACCGCTCTTTCTTCGTCTCCCACCTTAATTACAGTGAAGCCAAGCGCTTAACTTTCTGTTGACTTTTGTTGCTCTCATTATCTTCGTCTCTGTCCGCCTTTCTCTTTTATTTTATTTACCTTTATTTAACCAGGCAAATCATTAGGAACACCTTCTTATTTAAAATTACAGCCTGACAAAAAAAACAAAAAACAAACAAAAAAAAAACATACAGCACATAAACAACACTATAAGACAAC
Organism: Corydoras sp. C115; assembly: GCA_019802505.1. Lineage (NCBI taxonomy): Eukaryota > Metazoa > Chordata > Actinopteri > Siluriformes > Callichthyidae > Corydoras > Corydoras sp. C115. Next base: position 344,259 of record JAFMOC010000422.1, read on the forward strand.
AAAAACAACAATAACATTATAAAGTGTCTAAATCACTGCAGTTACAACATTCAGTAAGAACATTTGTAATATCCTCATCGCTGTTAAATATTTTTCCATGTTGTATCTTGAGGGTTTGTTCAGTACACTTAATATCACTTGCTCTGTGATTTCTTGTTATGCGCCCCCCCCTCCCCCCCACGCACCGCACCCCTGGGGGGGGGCGCCCCACTATTTGAGAAGCACTGCTATAATGTCCCTGCCATTCGTTTAAACTTTGCGTTCGCTGCGGACATGCGTCCGCCGCACCGTGGCGTCTTTGTTTCTGCATTAAGACGTCTTGATCTACATGCTTGATCTTAATCACCGTGCACATGCGAGCATCTGGTCTGAACTGCGCCAGCTGTTCATCATCGCAGTCACGGCGTCGCGCTGTCAAAACGGAACCGTCAGCGCAGTCACAGCAGCGAGCTGGCTGTCTTTCGGCATCACGGCCGCCGATATGAGAAGCCCAGCAGTAACCGGATTGGATCGTGCGTTATTGGTCCGGACCGGAGTTCTTATTTCTTCCTCGGGATCCGGCTGGAACCGGGGGTCATCCCTCTCTCCACTTCATTCTCCTCGGCCAGCAGGACGCTGACGGGTCGCTGCTGGATGACACCAAGCAATCAAAACTGCATTTACTGGTCTAAACCCTATCCCACTTTGACATTGGAGGGTGTCCACAAAACTAATTTGTTTTGGAAGGGAAAGGGTAAGCTGCAGATGTGAAGTGACCAGTGAAGAACATTTCGAGAGTTCAGCGGGGCTCCGGCTCTGTTATTGAGACTCAACTTCTTGATCCATTACCGGCTCCCGGGCGTCGACTCTTCAGTCTTCTGGCCTTTACGATGTGGAACCGCCGCCGCTCTTAATAAGCTCTGTTTTCTCAAACTTCTTTGGTTTCCTTTAAAGCTGGACAGACCATACATGTAACTTCTGCGCCCTTTCTGACTTTGCCGATCATTATTGTGAAGCTCACAGTGACGGACTTCAGAATCAGAATTCAGAATCAGGTTTATTCGTCGCATGTGTAGATATACATGGTACAGCCAGCAGTGAAATTCTTACCTGACCTCTCCACAGAAAGTTTAATTGTTAATTTGTGAAGGATAAGAAAATAGAATAGAATAAAGGTAAAAATAATGATAAAAATTAAATTGAACTCTGTTTATACACTGTGCAAATGGAATTCATTCATTCATTCAGTATCTCCCGCTTTATCCTCTATTAGGGTCGCGGTGGGGTTCCCCATGCCCATCCAGGGGAGAACGTCTCGGGCGCTGGGCAGATAGACCCAGGACAGGGCGCCAATCCATCGCTGGGTAGCAAATGGAATTATAATGGAAATTATAAATGGAATGATAAAGTGGGTTGTGCTTTAGTGCAAATATTGCAGTGCAGGGTTACTAGGGGTGAGCTGCAATATTCGCTGATTCGACGATTCGATTCGGAGAACCGTAGTCGACTATGAACCTCATAGTCGAATGTACCATTTTGACCACATGGGGGTGCCCTTGGCTGCTGCTAAGCATTAGTTTTTACATGAAATGTCTTTGTTTCCGTTATATATATAGCCTTTTGTCAAATAAAATCGTCCTAATTTCTGTTAATATTTTTTTTGATGTCGTGTGTGCTTTAACAATAGGCTACACATTAATAAAGCAAGTAAAAAAAAAAAAAAAAAATCTTTTTTAAAAACCACGCTTATTTATAGCGCCATCTTGTGGTGAAATTTTAACTGATTCGACTATCAGTCGACTATAGGGAAAATCTGACGAATCAGATTCGACTATGGAAATCCTTTGTTGAAGACACCCCTAAGGGTTACAAGTTATTTTAAACATGAAGGTGTTGTGGGTGGGATTATGTCCGTTTAGTCCTGGTTCAGGGTCCGAATCGTCGTTGGGAAGAAGCTCCTCCTCATCCTCTCAACAAGTGGTTGAAGGTTTAGTGCTTGTCTTGTTTGTTGTCTTTTTAAGTCCTTTTATTTTATTATATTTTATTATTATTATTATTTTTACAGGGCGGCACGGTGGTTTAGTGATTGGCATGTTCTCCTCTCAGTGTTAGGGATTCCTGGTTCGAATCCCCATCTGGGTGGAGTTTCCATGTTCTCCCCGTGTCCGCGTGGGTTTCCTCCGGGTTCTCCGCTTTCCTCCCACAGTCCAAAAACATGGATCAAGTCAATTGAATTCTCCAAATTGCCCCATATAGAGTGTGAGTGTGTGCCCAGCGATGGATTGGCGTCCTGTCCTGGGTGTATCTGCCTAGCGCCCGAAACGTTCTCCCCTGGATGGGCATGGGGAACCCCCCCGCAACCCTAATATATAGGATAAAGCGGAAGATAATGGATGAATGAATTATTTTTATTTCTACCTTTAAAGTGTAACGACTATAAACACTGTCATTTTATAATCCATCCATCCATTATCTTCCGCTTTATCGCGAGGGGGCATCTCCATGCCCATCCAGGGGAGAACGTTCGGGTGCTGGACAGATACACCCAGGACAGGGCGCCAATCTATCACTGAGCACACACTCACTCACACACACACTCTATATGGGGCAATTTGGAGAATTCAATCGATTTTAATCCATGTTTTTGGACTGTGGGAGGAAACCGGAGAACACGGAGGAAACCCATGTGGGACACGGGGAGAACATGGAAACTCCACCCAGATTGGGATTCAAACTGGAAATCCCTACCGTAGAGAGGAGAATGTGCTAACCACTCTGCCACCCCATTTTATAATCCATTATATGGATTTGTTTTGCAGTTTGCATGTTCTCCTCATGTTTTCTCATGTACACGGGGTTCCTCTGTGCATCTGGGTTTCTCTCCACCATCCATCAACATGCTGATAACTAAACCGGGTTCTGTACTCAGAAAGGCGGGCACGTCATGGTATCATCAAGGTTACGACACGGGCTCACTTGGGTTGGTTGTACATATTACCTGAGGTCATTTTGACGGACGCTTTAACCTAGTTTGGGGTCAGAACACAGGGTCAGCCATAATACAGCATCCCTGGATCAATGAGGGCTAAGGGTCTTGCTAAAGGACCCGTACATTGGTGACCTCAGCAGAGTTAGGTGATGAAGTGATCTATTTTTAAGGGCGTGGTAGCTCAGTGGTTAGGGTGTTGGGTTATCAATCTGAAGGTTGGGGGTTCAAATCCCAGGTCCACTGAAGTTACCAATGTGGGTCCTTGAGCAAGACCCTTAACCCTCATTGCTCCAGGGATGTTGTGATGAACCCTGTTCTCACCTTGTAAGTCGCTTTGGATAAAAGCGTCCAAAAAATGACCAAATGTGATGTAAATGTATTTTGTACCGTCAGAGGTGCTTGTATTTACTATAAGGGGACATGGAGGGGAGTGGTAGCTCAGTGGTCAGGGTGTTGGGTTATCAATCTGAAGGTTGGGGGTTCAAATCCCAGGTCCACTGAAGTTACCAGTGTGGGTCCTTGAGCAAGACCCTTAACCCTCATTGCTCCAGGGATGTTGTGATGAACCCTGTTCTCACCTTGTAAGTCGCTTTGGATAAAAGCGTCCAATAAATGACCAAATATTACTATAAGGGGACATGAAAACCGTTGTGGGGCTCTGAAGATGTACATAATTTTACTTTTGACCTTCCATAGAGCTGCGTTTTAATAGTAGTGCATTGTATAAAGAGCTTAATAAATACAGCGGAGTTAAACTGGATTACTGTTGATGTATTTAATCTGTATTGATAGTTGATCAGGAACCATCAGAGCGCTCAGTCTGCTCATTTAGACTTTCGCGTGTCGCGCATAAGAATTCTTCAGCTCGCGCTCTGCTGGGACGTTTCCATCGTGTACGCGGTGCATGGTAATGTGGTGTCTATTAGCATGGTGCTGACACTTCTGTGGGTGGAGGCTGAAAATCTAATCAGTGACTTTTATGATTTGGTGTCGGTAGAATTGCTAATTTCATTCATTTCTTTAACCTCGTGTCCTTGATTTTCAGAACGTGTGTGTTTTTAGGCTACGTGGTGGCGCAGTGGGGTTGCGGAGTGGGGATTACATTTAAAGTCGTAATTAAAATTAAAGTCGGAGGCTTGTGTTTAAGGAATCAGGAGGTCCCACAAAGTACCATGGCTGAAGTGCCAACCCCATATGCTCCCTGGGTGCCATGTGCAAGGCTGCCCACAACTTTGGGCATGTGTGCTTACCTCACCGGAGGGTGTGGGTGTGTCACTGCACGGATGGGGTAAATAGAAGACGAAATGGACCACTTCATCACCTAAATCTGCTGAGGTCACCAATGTGTGGGTCCTTAAGCAAGACCCTTAGCCCTCATTGATCCAGGGATGCCGTATTATGGCTGACCCTGTGTTCTGACCCCAAACTTGGTTAAAGCGTCCACCAAAATGACCTGTAATATGTACAATGTAATATGACCTGTAATATGTACAACCAACCCAAGTGAACCCGTGTTACTCCACCACTCCCCTCTCTCTCTTCTCATTGGCTTCTACAAGACCCTGACTCTGACATAAAGTCCAAACTCAGGATCTGCTCCCTTTTACTTACAAACCCCCACTTATTCTCTGAGCTGGGGTGACGAGGGCCCTCTGGCACCCTGTCCTCCACCCTGTCCTCCACCCTGCCCAAAACATGACATGATGCTCATTGCTTGTACAGTTCTCTAATTTTTATAGTTTCAATTTGCACAGTGTACATACATTATCTTCTGCTTTATCCTATATTAGGGTCGCGGGGTGGGGGGGGTTCCCCATGCCCATCCAGGGGAGAACGTTTCGGGCGCTGGGCAGATACACCCAGGACAGGGCGCCAATCTATCGCTGGGCTCACACTCACTCACACTCTACATGGGGCAATTTGGAGAACTCAATTGACTTGATCCATGTTTTTGGACTGTGGGAGGAAGCCGGAGAACCCGGAGGAAACCCACGCAGACACGGGGAGAACATGGAAACTCCACCCAGATTGGGATTCGAACCGGGAATCCCTAGCGCTGAGAGGAGAACATGATAATCACTAAGCCACCGTGCCGCCGTGTACATACATACATAGTTAAATTTTATTTTATTTATTCATTCATTATTTTCCACTTTATCCTCTATTAGGGTCGTGGTGGGGTTCCCCATGCCCATCCAGGGGAGAACGTTTTGGGCGCTGGGCAGATACACCCAGGACAGGACGCCAATCCATCGCTGGGCATATTTTTATTTTATACTTATTCTATTTTTCCTATCATTTTAAACAAATAAAAATTTATGTGGAGAAGTCAGGACAGAATGTCACTGCTGGCTGTACCATGTTCAGTATATCTGCATATGTGACAAATAAACCTGATTCTGATTCTTCTATCTTATGATGATTGATAATCCTGCCCTTCAGCTGCTTCCTCCTCAACATACTGACTCTGTTGTACTTTTTATTTGTAAGTACAGTGATACCTCGGTTCTCCAACGCCTTGACTTTCGACCAAATCGGTATTCGACCAGGAAATTCGAGAAAATTTTGTCTTGGAATCCGAACAAATATTTGGAACATCCGAACGTCCGAGATGAGCAGAGTTGAGCCGAATGCCGTTCGTTCGGCCCAGCGCGAATTGCTTGCGTCATCAGTGTGAGTGCAGAGAGAGAGTCACGTTTTTTTTGGAGAGAGTCACGCTTTGTGGAGAGAGAAACACCCGAAGAGCAGTTACCCTCTGTTTTTATTGAAGAGGACTCCCCTTCAAAACAATAACCATCCCCCTTCCCTCCTCCCTCCACATTCATTCCCTCCTGCCATAAAGGTTGGTACAGGTACAGTAAATGAAACACAATTTACTGTACTGTACAGTACTGTTTTTGTTTTAATAAATACACTTTTATTTCTTATTTCTTGTTGAGACTCATGTTTTTCTACATATTATATACAAATTAGGCCAGTAAATAGGCATTTTCTGGGGCTTGGAACGAATTAATCCAGTTTCCATTATTTTCTATGGGTTTCATTGCTTCGGTTCTCGAACAATTTGGTTCTCGACCGTCCTCCCGGAACGAATTATGTTCGAGAACCGAGGTATATCTGTACATTGAACCATAGCTTACCAAACTTCCAAGCTGCTGCAAAATCTGCATTAATTAATCAATCATTGAATCAAACATGCTTTACTTTCTTATTATCTTTGCCCCCTTTTATAACCATACATATTTAAGTGCTATTAGAGTGGCAGCATGCGACCTGAGGAGACGGGTACAGGGTTTTCTTTTCCCAACAAGCAGCTAATGAAATCGCAAATAAGACTTTGTCTCTGAGTGAACGCAGCCCGACTTGTATTCAACCACCCAAGCTCAGCATCAAATAACAATCAGGTTTGATGAATTTACAGTGTAGTTGGTTTTCTGCAGAACTTCTGACTTGTGGTGTTCTCATTTGTAAGTCGCTTTGGATAAAAGCATCTGCTAAATGACTAAATGTAAATTTAAACGCAGCTCTAGTGAACTCACTTCCCTCCATTGGCTCCCTGTAGCTGCTCGCATTCAGTACAAGTCACTGACTCTGGCCTACAGAACCATTTCTGGATCTGGCCCCTCCTACCTTCACTCTATATTTCCAAAATACACTCCGACTCGTTCACTTCGCTCCAGTGATGATTGCCGCCTAGTGGTTCCACCTCACCGAGGAGCTGATTCTCACTCCGTGGCGTTCACCACTGCAACATGGTGGAACCATCTTCCCAACTCTGTCCGTAAGGCAGAATCACTAAGCATTTTTAAGACACTAATGAAGACACATCTTTTTAACAAATACCTACTGTAAAAAAAAAAAAAAAAAAAAAAAAAAGGTGGGGGGTGCAGCATCGAATAACAATCAGGTTTGATGAATTTACAGTACACTGTTACAAATCATATTATTATTTATTACTTATATATAATTTATATTTATTATTATTTATTATTTTATTATTTTGTTATCATTATTATTATTAGCATTATTAATATTACTACTACTACTTATTATTGTTATTGTTATTTATTATTATTAGTTATTATTATTATTATTAATTATTATCATTACTGTTACTATTTAAATCGCATTTTCATTGCCTTTCATTGTCACTACATAATCATAGTATTTAAACTGTTGAATTCCGTTACATCACACTGCATTTCACTTTCTTGTTTTATGTCTAAATGTCATAAATGTCTTGTAACCGTGGGACAGCGAGGAATGTCATTTCGATTACTTTTTACGTATAGAACATGTGAAGGAAATGACAATAAAGCCGACTTTGACTTTGACTTTGACTTTAAATGACTAAATGTAGTTCATGCGCTGCATGTGAGCCTGTTAAGAGAAATACGCGTGCACAGGTAAAGGTACATGTTCTGCCTTTCTGCGCATCCGTCTTCTACGTCTAGGAAAAGCTCGGGCAAGCCGACACCTGTTTACTTAATAATCTTCTCGGGTCCTATGTGGCTTTGTAATTGCGCTTGTTTCCTTCCTGTGAGACTGACTTTTAAAAGAATCGTGCTAAAGTGGCGTAATGTTCCTTCCCAGTAAATGAGCGTTTTTCAGTCCTCCACGTCCCTGTTGCTTGTAGGAGATAATTGCCGGATAAATATGAATCCTATTGCTGTAAAAAGCTTTTTTGTAAGAATCGAGCAGAATCGTAGCCTCTTCAAAGGCTGCCTTTCATACTTACGGCTTCACACCAATTACTTTTGTTTTCTTGCCTACACTTGCTTTTACAAATTGCCAAACTACTTTTTTTCCTTCTTGTCGCCGGTTCGTATCGATGCGTCTTGCTTGGAGCTTTACGGTTCCTCACTTTCAGATGAACCACGACGACGCGATCGGCTCCGGGAGCCGTGAGGACGCAGGTGTGAAAGGCGGCGTTTGCGACCTGATTGGTTTAATGGCGCCCTCACCTTTTGGATTACGCGCTCCATCACTACGCATTTCGTAATACTCCGCAGAGGAGGGTGTGATGATCAATTAAAGGTTTGCTACACGGTGAAAAGGAGAACTTCCCAGTTCCAAGGTGAAACCTGCATGAGCAACTTACCGCTTACCAATCAGAGCGGTTTGTGTGAGCGCTCTTCTCCGTAAAACCTTATAGTACCAAGAACCCGGGTTTCTCCCCATCGCCGACGGCCATGGGTTTGTCTGGGTTCCTCGGTTTCCTCCCACAGTTCATACACATGGATTTAAGGTGAATTGGCTGCTCTAAATTGGCACGGTGGCTTAGTGGTTAGCAAGTTCACCTCTCAGCGCGCAAGGGATTCCAGGGTCGAATCCCAATCTGGGTGGAGTTTCCATGTTCTCCCCGTGTCCACGTGGGGTTTCCTTTGGGTTCTCTGGTTTCCTCCCACAATCCAAAAAAAGGTGTCCTCAAAGTAACCTGTTTCTGTATAACAAAAAGAAAAGGCCTTCCCCAAACTGTTGAAACCTCAAGTTTAGACCCCTGAAGGCCCTTAACCAAGGCCCTTAACCCTCATTGCTCCAGTGGTGCTGCATCATCATAGACCCTTTGTTCTGACCCTTAACTCATAAAATTGGGATACTTGTAGGCCGCTGAAGGTTAAAGGTGTCCTCAAAAGGACCAAATACTGTATAACAAAAAGAAAAGGCCTTCCCCAAACTGTTGAAACCTCAAGTTTAGATCCCTGAGCAAGGCCCTTAACCCTCATTGCTCCAGTGTTGCTGCATCATCATAGACCCTTTGTTCTGACCCTTAACTCGTCAAGTTGGGATACTTGTAGGCTGTTGAAGGTGTCCTCAAAGGAACCTGTTACTGTATAACAAAAAGAAAAGGCCTTCCCCAAACTTTTCAAACCTCAAGTTTAGACCCCTGAACAAGGCCCTTAACCAAGGCCCTTAACCCTCATTGCTCCAGTGGTGCTGCATCATCATAGACCCTTTGTTCTGACCCTTAACCCTTAAAGTTGGGATACCTGTAGGCCGCTGAAGGTTGAAGGTGTCCTCAAAAGGACCCAATACTATATAACAAAAAGAAAAGGCCTTCCCCAAACTGTTCAAACCTCAAGTTTAGACCCCTGAGCAAGGCCCCTAACCCCCATTGCTCCAGTGGTGCTGCATCATCATAGACCCTTTGTTCTGACCCTTAACCCATAAAGTTGGGATACTTGTAGGCCGCTGAAGGTTGAAGGTGTCCTCAAAAGGACCAAATACTATATAACAAAAAGAAAAGGCCTTCCCCAAACTGTTCAAACCTCAAGTTTAGACCCCTGAGCAAGGCCCCTAACCCCCATTGCTCCAATGGTGCTGCATCAACATAGACCCTTTGTTCTGACCGTTAATTCGTCAATTTGGGATACTTGTAATTCGCAATAGGACCTGTTAGTGTACAACAAAAAGAAAAGGCCTTCCCCAAACTGTTTCCACAAAGATGGATGCATATGAATGTAATACACAGCTGGAGGGGGGTGGGTTGGTTTAATACGCCTGTTTTACAAGACTGAATTGAACACATGGATATATACTGTATAATATAACGTTTAAAACCCAGATTAAACTAAGTTTTAGTTTGTTGATTTATTATGGACGCTCACACACCCTGAAAGTGTTTGTAGAATTTCTGAAACGGAAGGAACATTAGCGGTTACTGAGCGCTGGAGCTTTTCCCCTGAAAACAACAAGGTGCTGCTGTTGAAATCTGAGTCAGACCCCGCTCTCACAGCGCTCCACCAAAACACCCCTCACAAAAGCAACAGGTGTGAGGTCACTAATGTGTTTGTGATTATAACCCTACAAAAGAAGTTCTTTTAAGTGAGTGTGAGCTGCGAGGAGGCTAATTTACAATGTTACATGTACTGCCAATGTTGGGTTCATTAAAACATCCCATAGTAAACAGATACAGCATGCACACTGTATGAACAGAAGCACACAAGGCTTATTCACTGAATTCAGCTGCTTCATCGAGTCCCATTGACACGCGAGTGTATGATTTAAGCACTGTGTATTTTCAACGTGCGAATCGGTGTGTAGTGGTCGGCATGTTCGGCCTCGCAGCGAACTCTCCAGGTTCGAATCCCAATCCATGGATTCAAGGTCAATTGGCTGCCCCCCCCCAAACACACACACACACACACACACACACACACATACACATATATATGTATGTGTGTAGATATGTATATATGTGTGTGTGTGTGTGTGTGTGTGTGTGTGTATGTATGTATGTATGTATACAGTGTGTGTGTATATATATATATATATATATATATATATATATATATATATATATATATATATATATATATATATATATGTATATATATATATACTCACTGTATATCTATATATGTATACTGTATATCTATATCTATATATCTATCTATATATATATGCATATATGTGTGTGTGTATGTATGTATGTATACAGTGTGTGTGTATATATATATATATATATATATATATATATATATATATATATATATATATATATATATATATATGTATATATATATATACTCACTGTATATCTATATATGTATACTGTATATCTATATCTATATATCTATCTATATATATATGCATATATGTATGTGTGTATATATATGTATGTGTATATATATATATATATATGTATGTGTGTATATATATATATATATATGTATATAATATATGTATGTGTGTATATATATGTATGTATATATATATATATATATGTATGTGTGTATATATATATATGTATATATATATGTATGTGTATATATATATATATATATATATATATATATATATATATATATATATATATATATATATATATATATATATATATATATATAATGAATTTGTTTTTTCTTTATCCCGATGCTCGATGAAGTTTGATCCGTAGCTGGTCGAATCGCCCGTTGCCTGAGTGCATTGAGTTGCTGCCATGCGATTGGCTGATTATACGTCTGCGGTAACGAGCGATCGAACGGGTGTACGTTTTTAAATTAGCTGATGCCTGTACGTGCGAGTGCCTGCAGGAAAAAAATTAGTTCCTTCATTGACGACTTACCAGCTACAGTAAAGTTCAGTTTTCTTTTTTTTTTTTCTATAGTCGTCACGCCGCACACACACACACACACACACACACACACGCACACGTACACACGTACAATACTTGTAGTGAAATGCTTCGAACGGCACGAGAGGCTATTTACAAGTTACAATTATAGATATACATTTACATCCATGGTGCGAAATGCATGTACGTATATTCACGTTTATACAGAACCTCGTCTCTGAGATGCTCTGTTGACGGATCTGTGTGGAGAGCGGCGGGCGGCTCAGGCCGCTCGGATAAACGCGCTAAACGAAAGCGGGGTGCTCTGCGACCGGCGTGGTCTTGTTAGCAGAGCAGTGAAAGGTGAAGCGAAACTCTCAGGCTTGTCAGAAATGATCTGGACTTGTCAGGCCGCCGCGTGCCGTGTGTACGTACGGGCCGGGCCGGAGTCTGGCTTGACAAACTTGTCAGTTTTCCTCCTTCCCCTCCAGCGTCTGCAGGCGTGTGAGCTGGTTTATCTTTCCTTGTCAGTTTTGATCTCATCGTACGCCGCGTTCAGGTGACGTACAGTTACCGACCCGCGCTGCACCTCCGAGTTCTATTCCATCCACCCATCCATCTATTATCTTCGGCTTGATCCTCTGCTAGGGTCGCGGTGGGGTTCCCCCATGCCCATCCAGGGCAGATACACCCAGGACAGGGTGCCAATCTATCACTGGACACACACTCACTCACACAGACACACTCTATATGGGGCAATTTAGAGAATTCAATTGACCTTGATCCATGTTTTTGGACTGTGGGAGGAAACCGGAAACCCGGAGGAAACTCACGCAGACACGGGGAGTACATGGAAACTCCACCCAGATTGGGATTCGAACTGGAAATCCCCAGCGCTGAGAGGAGAACATGCCAAACACTAAGCCACCGTGCCGCACTGTGTACAATATTCATTCATTCATTCATTATCTCCCGCTTTATCTTCTATTAGGGTCGCGCGGGGGGGGTTCCCCTCCCATCCAGGGGAGAACGTTTCGGGCGCTGGGCAGATAGACCCAGGACAGGACGCCAATCTATCGCTGGGCACACACTCACTCAAACAGACACACTCTATATGGGGCAATTTGGAGAATTCAATTGACTTGATCCATGTTTTTGGACTGTGGGAGGAAACCGGAGAACCCGGAGGAAACCCACGCAGACATGGAAAGAACATGGAAACTCCACCCAGATTGGGATTCTAACCGGGAATCCCTAGTGCTGAGAGGAGAACATGCCAACCACTAAGCCATCGTGCCACCTATAATATATAATATATTTTATTTAATGATTCTTTCTTTATCCCGATGCTCAGTTTGATCCGTAGCTGGTCGGATCGCCCGTTGCCGGAGTGCATTGAGTTGCTGCCATGTGATTGGCTGATTATAACGAGCGATAACGGTAACGAGCTGCGGTAACTGCGGTAACGAGCGATGGAACGGACGTACGTTTTTAAACGCCTGTACGTGCGAGTGCCTGCAGAAAAGAATCAGCTCTCTCATTGACGACTTTCCCGCTACAGTAAAGTTGCCTTTTCTTTTCTTTTTTTTTGTTCTATAGTCGTCACGGCTGAGCCCGCGATTATGATGATTGATTCTTGTGAAAATAAATCATTAAGGCAGTTAAACAAATACCTGGCTGCCAGTGCATGCACAGAGCAAAACAATGAATGCTAAATGCTCTCTAATTATGCCTGTCTGTTGGCTGTATCTGTTCGCTGTCTTCTTCTTTTTTTTTTTTTTTTTTTTTAACAAGACAATTATCTTCAGACAGCAAGCAGATCGAGCTGTTTGAGGATTCGGGGCTGGGCGATTATTTAAACTCGTTTTGGAAATGTATTAAAAGTGCCTTTGATTGTTTTGAAGTCGGTCTTTGTTTAAACGTTTTTTGACCTGTGTTTTCGACCTGTGTACGTCCCCTTTACTCTGTTCTAATGGTCAGAACCCCAATAGTACATCCATAGAACAGTGGTGGAACCATTCATGTTCTCAGTTAAACGTCCTGTAAAGATGGACTTTGTAGTTCTCCAATTCCAGACTGCAGTCCATCTGTTTGTGTTCTACAGTACATACTGTGTACGTCCCCTTTACTCTGTTCTAATGGTCAGAACCCCAATAGTACATCCATAGAACAGTGGTGGAACCATTCATGTTCTCAGTTAAACGTCCTGTAAAGATGGACTTTGTAGTTCTCCAATTCCAGACTGCAGTCCATCTGTTTGTGTTCTACAGTACATACTGTGTACGTCCCCTTTACTCTGTTCTAATGGTCAGGACCCCAATAGTACATCCATAGAACAGTGGTGGAACCATTCATGTTCTCAGTTAAACGTCCTGTAAAGATGGACTTTGTAGTTCTCCAATTCCAGACTGTAGTCCATCTGTTTGTGTTCTACAGTACATACTGTGTACGTCCCCTTTACTCTGTTCTAATGGTCAGGACCCCAATAGTACCACCACAGAGCAGGGGTTATGTGGTGGGTGTATTAGTCCTATCCCAGCAGTGTGACTGAGGTGGAGAAATGAAACTACAAACCCCCCCTCACCACATCAGTGTCACTGCAGAACTGACAATAAACAATCCACCACCCAAATGATACCTGTTCTGTGATGCTCCTGACCAACAGAGAACAGAGAACCAACAGGGGACAAACAAACACCAGAACACAGATGGATTACAGTCTGGAATTATAAAACCACAAAGTCCATCTCTATGATAAGTGGAGGAAACAGAGAACAGAGCAAGAAGGGGGCATGGCCAAAAATATTTTTTCTGGTACTGTACACCCAATAAGAATACTTATATTACTCAGGTATCATTTGGTGGGTCCATCTGTGTGTGTTCTACAGTACATACTGTGTACGTCCCCTTTACTCTGTTCTAATGGTCAGAACCCCAATAGTACCACCACAGAGCAGGGGTTATTTGGTGGGTGCATTAGTCCTATCCCAGCAGTGTCACTGAGGTGGAGAAATGAAACTACAACCCCCCCCCCCCACCACATCAGTGTCACTGCAGAACTGACAATAAACAATCCACCACCCAAATGATACCTGTTCTGTGATGCTCCTGACCAACAGAGAACAGAGAACCAACAGGGGACTAACAAACACCAGAACACAGATGGACTACAGTCTGGAATTATAAAACTACAAAGTCCATCTGTATGATAAGTGGAGGAAATAAATGGAGTAAAATGGAGGTGCTATGTTGTACTTTACATAAAGAGAGAGCGAGAGAGAACGAGAGAGCGAGCGTGAGGGAGCGAGCGTGAGAGAGCGAGCGTGAGGGAGCGAGCGTGAGGGAGCGAGCGTGAGGGAGCGAGCGTGAGGGAGCGAGCGTGAGAGAGTGTGAGAGAGCGAGTGTGAGAGAGCGAGTGTGAGGGAGCGAGTGTGAGGGAGCGAGTGTGAGGGAGCGAGCGTGAGAGAGCGAGCGTGAGGGAGCGAGCGTGAGGGAGAGAGCGAGCGAGTGTGAGAGAGCGAGTGTGAGAGAGCGAGTGTGAGAGAGCGAGTGTGAGAGAGCGAGTGTGAGAGAGCGAGTGTGAGAGAGCGAGTGTGAGGGAGCGAGTGTGAGAGAGCGAGTGTGAGTGAGAGAGTGAAAGAGAGAGAGAGAGAGAGAGAGAGTATGTAAAACTTTATTTTTGATTTTAGAAGCAAACCTGTTGGAAGTAATGTGTGTTTTTTTTTTTCTTGTGTAAACATTAGAACATGAAACTCCTTCAGCCTCCTTCAAACAAACAGATGAAGAGCAGCACAGAATAGACCGAGACATTGAGACTGAAATAAGCAGAGTATAGACACAAAGAAGACCTTTTTATAAGTTTAAGCACTCTTGACACCATGCTCTGTTGTGCTTTTGATGACGTTACCATGGCAACGAGGATGCTGCAGATGCCTGAGCTGCAGTTTCAGCCCCAACCTTTTAGATACATTGCTGGTGCACGGAGGACGTTGGTAGTGATCTAGTGTGCCGAATTAATTCTGTGTAACTCATCTCTAATTGCATGCTCATTTAGGGTTTAATTAAATCTTCCACGAGTCTCCACTAGATGGTGCTGGAAAGTTGACATGACTGTGAATGGATGTTTTTTTTTTTTTTTTTTTTTATTTTTATTAATTGTTTTTTTTCATACACATGGGGGCAATTAGACCTTGTACTTGTGGACCAGCACTGCGGATGATGCTGAGTTCTGGCTCTTCGAAAGGTCTGAGGGTCAGAAAATATAGTGAGGTTAAAATGACGCTTGCTTCCTGATGTATGTGTTTGTGATGTCCTTATCTTCCGCTTTAATTATTAGGGTCGCGGGGGGTTCCCCATGCCCATCCAGGGGAGAACGTTTTGGGCGCTGGGCAGATACACCCAGGACAGGACGCCAATCCATCGCTGGGCTGTTTGTGATGTCATATCAAATAATACTTGAAAATAATTATTTATTCGAAACACCTAAACTGTTTTTTCCGTTTTGGATGGAGTTATTTCATTCATTCATTCATTATCTCCCGCTTTATCCTCTATTAGGGTCGCGGGGTGGGGTTCCCCATGCCCATCCAGGGGAGAACGTTTCGGGCGCTGGGCAGATACACCCAGGACCATCGCTGGGCACACACTCACTCACTCAAACACACTCTATATGGGGCAATTTGGAGAACTCAATTAACTTGATCCATGTTTTTGGACTGTGGGAGGAAACCGGAGAACCCGGAGGAAACCCACGCAGACATGGAAAGAACATGGAAACTCCACCCAGATGGGGATTCGAACCGGGAATCCCCAGCGCTGAGAGGAGAACATGCCAACCACTAAGCCACCGTGCCGCCCTGTGTACAATATTCATTCATTCATTCATTCATTATCTTCCGCTTTATCCTCTATTAGGGTCAAGGTGGAGTTCCACATGCCCATCCAGGGGAGAACGTTTCGGGCGCTGGGCAGATACACCCAGGACAGGGCGCCAATCTATCACTGGACACACACTCACTCACACAGACACACACTATATGGGGCAATTTTGCGAATTCAGTTGCCTTGATCCATGTTCTTGGACTGTGGGAGGAAACCGGAGAACCCGGAGGAAACCCATGCAGACATGGAAAGAACATGGAAACTTCACCCAGATTCGAACCACTAAGCCACCGTGCCTGGAGTTATTTCAGTTCTTGAATATTTGCATATACGCTACTATGAGCAGTTTGGCATGTTCCCCACCAAGCGTCTGCCTTCTGTAAAAGTTAATGCTGAATCGTGCTGAGGTTACGTCGTTACGGTGATAACCTCGCAAATTTAATATAATGCCCATTTTAAGCAGATTAGTGGCGTTTAGTTGCATGAATAGCAAATAATACATCTCACTCTCTCGCTCGCTCGCTCGCTCTCTCTCTCTCTCTCTCTCTCTCTCTCTACTCAGTACAGATAAAGGTCATTGGTATGCAATTCTATTATGGAGATGGAAATTTGGAGACTAATGGGAGTGTTTTTTTCCCCACCCTTTTCGAATGGCCCACATGTAATTGAATATAGATCACAGAATAATTCTCAGATTTGACATGATGAAAGCCACTCGAGCCCTGTAGGGACATTGATAAGCACTGTCTCAAGATGGTGATTTTATACACACCATCAGGGCATTATGAAAGCGAGGGAGGGAGGTGGGCGAAATGGAGAACAAGTGCTTGAGATGGAGAGAGGAGGCCTCTCGTGGGCCTGAATCGTCAGGCCTGGAGCTCTTAATTATATCCGTACGCAGAAAGGCAAGTCGCACCGCTGCTCCTGTCCTCATTTGCATTATGCATTAAGGTTAGCCTTTGTGTTGATGAAGAGGGCTGTTTTAACTCCCTTTTCTTCAGCGCCGTTCGCTTAATGCAGCCTCTAAAGGCTTAAAATAGAGGTGGGCCTACGTGAAATGTGTCTCGATAATGCCTGCCGACTCCCACTTTCGCTAATGCGCAGAGCTTTGAACAGATCCTCCATACCCGTCCCTCTCCAAACCGAGTCGTCGCCCTGAAAGAATAGGGGTCGCTGTGGAAAAGCGAGTGCATGTTACAAAGAACACGGCAAGTCTCAGTCATTACAAGACCTCACACGCCCCCTCGGGCAGACGCAGGCTTTTAGAAGTTGTTTTCTCTGAAAACAAAAGTGGCTCTGTCTGCTTGGTTGCAGGGTTTGGAGATCCATTAGCCCGGTGGAGATGCACTGTAATTGTGGCTCGGTGCCGAATTGCGCGCATCAGGCTATTCTACCCGCAAATTTACAAACGCGCGCCGCCTGATGACCGGGTCCAGGCCGGCCCGCGCGCGTTCACCTGAATACTCGATAAAGCTGCACAGAATGAAATTAGCACTTGGTTGAGATTGGATCGCGTGGCGTTTGCTTTGAAACGGCCCTCGTTCCTCTCTGTGCTGCAGAAAACGCTTGTGTTGGAGAAGAAATGGTGAGGTGTTTCGGGGCATTTTATTAATTCATAACTTTTCGGTATTGACGTAACATGATAAGACAAAGCTGTATTTATTTATTTTTTAGATCCAAATTATTAATATATTTAATAAATATATAGGAGACGATGGAGCATGACTTTATACTGTGTGGAGATGGGTGCTGCTAAATTGCCCCTATTATAGTGTGTGTGTGCACAATAGACTGGGTGGAGACGTTGTGGCATGACATTGGTCTATAGACTGGGTGGAGATAATGGGGCATGCACATTAGACTGGGTGGAGTGGGTACTGCTAAATTGCCCCTATTGTAGTGTGTGTGCACAATAGACTGGGTGGAGACTTGAGTGGGTGCTGCCAAATTGCCCCTATATAGTGTGTGTGCACAATAGACTGAGTGGAGATGATGGGGCATGACATTAGTCTATAGACTGGGTAGAGATGATGGGGTGTGAACATTAGACTGGGTGGAGATGGGTGCTGCTAAATTGCCCCTATTATAGTGTGTGTGTGTGCACAATAGACTGGGTGGAGATGTTGTGGCATGACATTGGTCTATAGACTGGGTGGAGATGATGGGGCGTGCACATTAGACTGGGTGGAGATGGGTGCTGCCAAATTGCCCCTATATGGTGTTGTGCACATTAGAGTGGGTGGAGATAATGGGGCATGCACATTAGACTGGGTGGAGTGGGTGCTGCTAAATTGCCCCTATTGTAGTGTGTGTGCACAATAGACTGGGTGGAGACTTGAGTGGGTGCTGCCAAATTGCCCCTATGTAGTGTGTGTGCACAATAGACTGAGTGGAGATGATGGGGTGTGAACATTAGACTGGGTGGAGATGAGTGCTGCCAAATTGCCCCTATATAGTGTGTGTGCGCAATACTCTGGGTGGAGACGTTGGGGCATGACATTAGTCTATAGACTGGGTGGAGATGATGGGGCGTGACATTAGACTGAGTGGAGATGGGCGCTGCTAAATTGCCCCTATATAGTGTGTGTGCACAATAGACTAGGTGGAGATAATGGGGCGTGCACATTATACTGGGTGGAGTGGGTGCTGCTAAATTGCCCCTATATCGTGTGTGTGTGCACAATAGACTGGGTGGAGACTTGAGTGGGTGCTGCCAAATTGCCCCTATATAGTGTGTGTGCACAATAGACTGAGTGGAGATGATGGGGCATGACATTAGTCTATAGACTGGGTGGAGATGATGGGGTGTGAACATTAGACTGGGTGAAGATGGGTGCCGCTAAGTTGCCCCTATATAGTGTGTTTGCACATTAGACTGGGTGGAGATAATGGGGCGTGCACATTATACTGGGTGGAGTGGGTGCTGCTAAATTGCCCCTATATAGTGTGTGTGTGTGTGTGTGTGTGTGTGTGTATTAGACTGGGGGGAGATGATGGGCTGTGACATTATACTGGGTGGAGGTGAGCTCATGTGTTAGACTGTGTAGAGATGAGAGTGTGTGTGTAATAGAAGAGTGTCTGTGTGTGTGTGTGTAATAGATGAGTGCGTGTGTGTGTGTAATAAATGAGTGTGTGTAATAGAAGAGTGTGTGTGTGTGTGTGTAATAGAAGAGTGTGTGCACACATATGGCTTGAACCTGGAGTCCGTGCATCACTCTGTTAATGATGATTTGGCTCATAACGAGGCCGAGCGTGAACCTGAGGGATTCCTCAATCAGAAGCGTTTAGAAGACGAGTCCTGGGCAGGCAGCCACGTTCCTCACAAGCTGACCACCCCGCTGCCCGGCTTCATCCGAGCTGCTGCTGAAAGCTCTGCTTTCTGGAGATGTTGATGCTAATTCAGCCTGCAGGGACCGGGGGAGACCGGGGGAGATGTTTGGCCTGAATGATGAAGACTAATGAGCCACGGTCTTCACTTACACCGCGCTGATCAGATATTTCACCGAACCTACAGTGACCCATCACACGGAACGGCACTGCTAAATTGCCCCTATATAGTGTGTATCTGTGTGAGTGAGTGAGTGAGTGACCAGCGATGGTTTGGTGCCCTGTCCTGGGTGTATCTGCCCAGCGCCCCAAACCTTGTCCTCTGGGTGGGGCATGGGTGTTGGGCTGTTGATCTTAAGGTTGAGTTCACTGAGGTTGTCAATGTGGGCCCTTGAGCAAGGCCCTTAGCCCTTATAGCTCTGGGGGGGCTGTATCATCTCTGACCCTGTACTCTGCCCCCCCCCCCCCCCTCTTCCCCCTTCAATTTTGGATACTTCTATAAAATGACCGTGTTTTGCCCATCCAGGGGAGAACGTTTCGGGCGCTGGGCAGACACACCCAGGACAGGGCGCCACTCTATCGCTGGACACACACTCCCTCACACTAACACTCTACATGGGGCAACTTGGAGAATCCAATTGGCCTTGATGCATGTTTTTGGATTGTGGGAGGAAACCGGAGAACCTGGAGGAAACCCAGACGGACACGGGGAGAACATGGAAACTCCACCCAGATTGGGATTCGAAGCTGGAATCTTTAGCGCTGAGAGGAGAACATGCCAACCACTAAGCCACCGTGCCCCGGGAACAGTTGATAGTTTGTATTTGAAGTTGCCCCTGCAGTGTCATGACCTTTCCGATGATGACGATGTTATCAGGAGGCGTGTTTCACTTCAGGAACATGTCCGACTTTAAAAGAGCGACATTGTGACCTTCTGTCGTTATGCGGCCGCTAATTACCATGACCACAGCAAATACAACGGGGCGAGGTGGACGTTTTGATGCTCTCTCCCTCTCTCCTCTGACTGGACGCGGGAGGATCTGACATTTTGGATGCACGTGTGACCTGTCCTTTAAACGGACGATCAATTCCCTAAGCGCCTCTGACATTTGCTTACTAGCCGCCGCTGTTCCGCTCGCATATGATTTACATTACAGTGAAGTGCAGCGCTGCAGGAGTCAGCTGCACACCGAGGACCCCACCCGTTCAACCCCCACCCGTTCAACCCCCACCCGTTCATACCCCCACCAGTTCATACCCTCACCAGTTCATACCCTCACCAGTTCATACCCCCACCCGTTCAACCCCCACCCGTTCAACCCCCACCCGTTCAACCCCCACCAGTTCATACCCCCACCAGTTCATACACCCACCAGTTCATACCCCCACCGTTCATACCCCCACCCGTTCACCCGTTCAACCCCACCCGTTCAACCCCCACCCGTTCATACCCCCACCCGTTCATACCCCACCGTTCATACCCCCACCCGTTTCATACCCCACGTTCCACCCGTTCATACCCCCACCCGTTCATACCCCCACCCGTTCATACCCCCACCCGTTCATACCCCCACCAGTTCATACCCCCACCAGTTCATACCCCCACCAGTTCATACCCCACCAGTTCATACCCCCACCCGTTCAACCCCCACCCGTTCATACCCCCACCCGTTCATACCCCACCCGTTCATACCCCCACCCGTTCATACCCCCACCCGTTCATACCCCCACCCGTTCATACCCCCACCCGTTTCATACCCCCACCCGTTCATACCCCCACCAGTTCATACCCCCACCAGTTCATACCCCCACCAGTTCATACCCCCACCAGTTCAACCCCCACCAGTTCAACCCCCACCCGTTCATACCCCCACCCGTTCATACCCCCACCCGTTCATACCCCCACCAGTTCATACCCCACCAGTTCAAACCCCACCAGTTTCAATCCACCTGTTTTCTTTGGAGAGTCCATCCATCCATCATCTTCCACTTTATCGTCTATTAGGGTCGCGGTGGGGTTCCCCATGCCCATCCAGGGGAGAATGTTTCGGGTGCTGGGCAGATACACCCAGGACAGGGTGCCAATCCATCACTGGACACACACTCACTCACACAGACACACTCTTTATGGGGCAATTTAGAGAACTCAATTGACCTTGATCCATGTTTTTTGGACTGTGGGAGGAAACCGGAGAACCCAGAGGAAACCCATGAGGACCTGGGGAGAACATGGAAACTCCACCCAGATTGGGATTCGAACTGGGAATCCCTAGTGCTGAGAGGAGAACATGCCAACCACTAAGCCACCATGCCACCCATTTTTATTATTATTATTATTATTATTATTATTATTATTATAGAACTCATTCATCCATTATCCTCCTCTTTATCCTCTATTAAGGTCGCGGGGGGGTTCCCCATGCCCATCCAGGGGAGAACGTTTCAGGCTCTGGGCAGATACACCCAGGACAGGACGCCAAACTATCGCTGGGCACACACTCACTCACACACACACAGACACACTCTATATGGGGCAATTTGGAGAACTCAATTGACTTGATCCATGTTTTTGGACTGTGGGAGGAAGCCAGAGAACCCGGAGGAAACCCACGCGGACACGGGGAGAACATGGAAACTCCACCCAGATGGGGATTCGAACCGGAAATCCCTAGTGCTGAGAGGAGAACATGCCAACCACTGCCCATTTTTAAATTGTTATTATTATTGTTATTATTATTATAGTATTATTAATATAATATTATTATAGTAATATAATAATATTATATTATATTATTATTATATAAAAATGAACTGTTGCCCCAAATTGCCCCATATAGAATGTGTTTGTGAGTGAGTGTGTGCCCAGTGATGGATTGGCACCCTGTCCTAGGTGTATCTGCCCAGCGCCCGAAACGTTCTCCCCTGGATGGGCATGGAGAAAAACCCCCCCCCCCCCCCCAAGATAATGGATGGATGGATGTTGCTATTGTAACGACACATGCAGAAGGTGTGAAAATGAACTGTTGGTGGGTGGTGGTGTAAAATGGTAATGAGCAGCGTGACGTGCCTCGTGTAGGTGGTAGATCAAACCTAAAATCTTCCTTTTTGGGATTTTCAGCTGAATAATTAGTTTTTGGATATTTGGTGCATCCCTATAGGTCACAGCTAAGAGACAGTATCGCTGACTAAAAGGCAGGAGCGGGAGCCTGATGTGGCGGAGATGATAATAGGGGGTGAGCGGGGGGTGGGTGGGTATCATGGAGTGAATAAAAATGCCATGTCTGTTACTCTCCTTCATACACATTTGCATTGCATTAGCATTTGAACAGTAGGGGTCAGTCTTTGTCCTTTTATGTACATCTTGCCGCGTCATCTGCGCCGGCCTCCACTGTTACTGCGCGTCCCGACTGATTGAAGGTTTTTAAATGAGACCGAGGGGGTGAGAAGACCCTCATCTGTGTTCGGTATGATATTGCCACCTTTTCGTTAGGGGTACTGAAAAAAAAATCGATTCTTCAATGAATCGCGATCCGTATTTCAGGCGATTCGTAATCGATTCAAAATGCCCAATCGATTTTTAAAAAATGTTTTTGTGTTTGATTTTTTTGGCGCCCCCTTCAGAGCGTACTGCATATCGCATTACGGATCCGCTCGGCCAGCGTACAGCAAACTTGTTAACCAGCTCCCGTTGTAGTTGTAGTAGGGAATTTTTTTTTTTTTTTTTTTTCAAGAACCTAATTTAGTGCAATCCTATTTTTTGTATGAATATAAAATGATGCAAAACGATTTAATACATGGAGGGAACCCGAAAGTATTGTTTTAAATAAATGTTCTATTGAGATCTACCGGGGTTAATAACTTTTTTAGGCTTTTATATTGAAACCTGTTTACATACATCATGTTAGTATTGGTGGGGGCACGTTGGCTTAGTGGTTAGCATGTTCACCTCTCAGTGTTAGGGATTCCTGTTTCGAATCCCAATCTGGGTGGAGTTTCCATGTTCTCCCCGTGTCCGCGTGGGTTTCCTCCGTGTTCTCCGGTTCTCTCCCACAGTCCAAAAACATGGATCAAGTCAATTGAATTCTCCAAATTGCCCCATATAGTGTGAGTGTGTGCACAGTATAGATTGCCCCCCCCTGTCCTGCCCCTCTGCCCAGCGCCTGAGACGTTCTCCCCTGGATGGGCATGGAGACCCCCCCTCCCCCGGCAACCCTAATAGAGGATAAAGTGGAAGATGATGGATGGATGGATGTTAGTATTGTCAAATCAGCATAGAAAAGACGGCTTCGGATTGCCATTTTCACAGAAATTTCAGCAAATAGCATGGAGAAAACTTGGTTTTAGCACACCCAAACAGAATGGAAGTGCAATGGCTACTTGGCAAATCAAGCGAAGGTATTTTGAGTTTGACATTGCAAAAAAAATATTCATCCTCCCACTCTAAATGAAAGTGGTATTTTAGTTATTCTGGAGCGAAGTACTTCACTCGTCTTGTTAGTCAAATAAAGAGCATAAACTATCTAATGTAAAAAGAAACTCTCTGATGTAGATGATTCGTGATCCAGTGCTTCGGATTGAAGCACAGAGGCGTGGCCACGGGCCGGCTTTTGGAACAGCGAGAGAGACGGAGGGTGGGGGGGGGGGGCGGAGGCAGACTGCTTGCTTGCAGAGATCGGGAATCAGAATGAATCACATTGTGTGTTAAAATGCGTGCAGCGTGTAAAAGTGCTTCCGATACTGTGCTGTAAAAAAAAAGCGCTGATACGTGATTTATTTATTTTTTTTTCAAACCTCCATCGCGATTGAGCACCCCTGATCTTGTCCATCACATGATTCGAACAAAATTTAAAGAGCATTTCAACTGAAAAAAACGTTTCCGAATCAAAAATCGTTTCTGAATCGAATCGTGACCTCAAAAATCCGAATCGAATCGCCAGACACTGAGAGATTGGCACCCCCTACTGTTGGTTACCAGCGATTACAGCCATCATGCGTTCTGGATGTGTCAGGGCTCATGTAACGGTGCGAACGTGTCTGACGTGATGCCGCACCTACCCTGGGAACTTCACTTCAAGGTTTACTAATGACGCATTCCACTGTGGCTGAACTAATTGGCCTGTTGTCTGCACGCGCGGCTTTAGCTGCAACAGACAGCTAAGTCTGTAACCCAGGGCATGCCGCGGGATGTTTACATAGCTACCTCTGATTCTTCACGCAAACCACTGCGGGCTTATCGGCGTTTCTGTCGAACACGAGGCCCCCCGTTGCTCCTTTACCACCGCCACACGGCATGTTCACAGCCATGTACTTTGTATTCGCTGCTTCCTGTTTTCAGCTATACCGTACCAGACAGAAGTTTGCCCCCCCCCACGCCCCCTTCTTACTCCATTCTGTATTTCCTCCACTTATCATATAGATATTTATAGTTCTACAATTCCAGACTGTAATCCATCTGTGTTCTGGTGTTTGTTAGTCCCCTGTTGGTTCTCTGGTCTCTGGGGGGGGTTGTAGTTTCATTTCTCCACCTCAGTGACACTGCTGGGATAGGACTAATGCACCCACCAAATAACCCCTGCTCTGTGGTGGTACTATTGGGGTTCTGACCATTAGAACGAGAGTAAAGGGGACGTACACAGTATGTACTGTAGAACACACACAGATGGACCCACCAAATGATACCTGAGTAATGTAAGTATTCTTATTGGGTGTACAGTACCAGTAAAAAAAAAAAACCCTTCTTGCTCCGTTCTCGGTTTCCTCCACTTATCATAGAGATGGACTTTGTAGTTTTATAATTCCAGACTGTAGTCCATCTGTGTTCTGGTGTTTGTTAGTCCCCTGTTGGTTCTCTGTTCTCTGTTGGTCAGGAGCATCACAGAACAGGTATCATTTGGGTGGTGGATTGTTTATTGTCAGTTCTGCAGTGACACTGATGTGGTGAGGGGGGGGTTTGTAGTTTCATTTCTCCACCTCAGTCACACTGCTGGGATAGGACTAATGCACCCACCCAATAACCCCTGCTCTGTGGTGGTACTATTGGGGTTCTGACCATTAGAACAGAGTAAAGGGGACGTACACAGTATGTACTGTAGAACACACACAGATGGACTACAGTCTGGAATTGGAGAACTACAAAGTCCATCTTTACAGGACGTGCAACTGAGAACAATTTTATTAATTAAAATTAATTAATAATTTTTTCATTCATTCATTATCTTCCGCTTTATCCTATATATTAGGGTCGCGGGGGGTGGGGGGGTGGGGGGGGGTGGGTAGAACGTTTCGGGTGCTGGGCAGATACACTCAGGACAGGACCCCAATCTATCGCTGGGCACACACTCACTCACACAGACACACTCTATATGGGGCAATTTGGAGAACTCAATTGACTTGATCCATGTTTTTGGACTGTGGGAGGAAACCGGAGAACCCGGAGGAAACCCACGCGGACACGGGGAGAACATGGAAACTCCACCCAGATGGGGATTCGAACCGGGAATCCTTAGCGCTTAGCCAACCACTAAGCCACCGTGCCGCCCTTAATTAATAATTTAAGCAAAATATTTTTATTTCCTCCACCAGAAATCACAGTATGATCTGATTAAAACTTAAATAAACTATTAGAATTTTGATAAACTATACGGTTTGTAAGCAGCCGCTGTAACTGTGACATCATAAGCTCCTGTCCGTGTGATGAACAGGCATCCCGGGTTTCCATACGGTCTGTAACTGTGACATCATAAGCTCCTGTCCGTGTGATGAACAGGCATCCCGGGTTTCCATACGGTCTGTAACTGTGACATCATAAGCTCCTGTCCGTGTGATGAACGGGCGTCCCGGGTTTCCATACGGTCTGTAACTGTGACATCATAAGCTCCGGTCCGTGTGATGAACAGGCGTCCCGGTTTCCATACGGTCTGTAACTGTGACATCATAAGCTCCGGTCCGTGTGATGAACAGGCGTCCCGGTTTCCATACGGTCTGTAACTGTGACATCATAAGCTCCTGTCCGTGTGATGAACAGGCATCCCGGGTTTCCATACGGTCTGTAACTGTGACATCATAAGCTCCTGTCCGTGTGATGAACGGGCGTCCCGGGTTTCCATACGGTCTGTAACTGTGACATCATAAGCTCCTGTCCGTGTGATGAACAGGCGTCCCGGGTTTCCATACGGTCTGTAACTGTGACATCATAAGCTCCTGTCCGTGTGATGAACGGGCGTCCCGGGTTTCCATACGGTCTGTAACTGTGACATCATAAGCTCCTGTCCGTGTGATGAACGGGCGTCCCGGGTTTCCATACGGTCTGTAACTGTGACATCATAAGCTCCTGTCCGTGTGATGAACGGGTGTCCCGGGTTTCCATACGGTCTGTAACTGTGAAATGAAAATGAAATGAACGAGGCACCAAATAAAGCCCGAATCTAATTAGTTTTAAACCGGCGTCTTGTAATCAACCACTAAATTAAGAGTTCTTTTCTTTTGGGAGGAAAGATTTGTTGTAAGACCCTTTATATTAATTCAGTCAGGATTTGCACCATGTTGTAATTGGATGCTATTGATTAAATGTTTAGTTCCGCTCGTTATGCCAGCCGTTTGGAGGCCCTTACTGCGTGTGCACGCCGAAGATCCGTTCACCTCGCCACGCCGACCACGCCGTTCACGGGCGCCGGGTTTCGTTAGGACTAATGATGTCCATCTGGATTCGAGCGCCGTGGCGAGGTGGACACAGACAGAGAGACAGAGAGAGAGAGAGAGAGAGAGAGAGAGAGCGGTCTTTTTAGCTCTTTTTGAAAACCCACTTTGTTGCCGTCTCATCCGGCAGCATATTCACATCACCTGCTATTGTGCAGAGTGGAAATAAACCACGGGGGGGGGGGGGTGAAGGGGGGGGGGCGGCTAAGGTGCACCAAAAAACAAATGTTAGCCTCCTGTTGTCATAAAAGCAGTCACTATGGTGACAAAAGAAGTTCTGTGTTGTTTGCTAAAAATGAGAGTGAAAAGAAATGACGGGAAAAGAGCCGGTAAATAGAGCGAGCGAGAGAGAGAGAGAGAGAGAGAGAGAGAGAGAGAGAGAGAGAGAGAGAGAGAGAGAGAGAGAGAGAGAGAGAGAGAGAGAGAGAGCGAGAGAGAGAACGAGCGAGAGAGAGAGACAGCAAGAGAGAGAGAGAGAGTGGGAGAGAGAGAGAGAGCGAGAGAGAGAGAGAGAGAGATCGAGCGAGAGAGGGAGAGAGCGCGAGTGAGAGAGAGTGAGAGAGAGAGATCGAGTGAGAGAGGGAGAGAGCGCGAGTGAGAGAGAGCGAGAGAGAGAGATCGAGTGAGAGAGAGAGATCGAGTGAGAGAGAGCGAGAGAGAGAGATCGAGTGAGAGAGAGAGATCGAGTGAGAGAGAGCGAGAGAGAGAGAGAGAGAGAGAGAGCGCGAGTGAGAGAGAGCGAGAGAGAGAGATCGAGTGAGAGAGAGCGAGAGAAGAGAGAGAGAGAGAGAGCGAGAGAGAGAGAGAGAGACAGCAAGAGACAGCGTTAGGCAATGAGAGAGAGCGAGAGAGAGAGAGACAGCGTTAGGCAGCGAGAGAGCGAGCGAGAGAGCGAGCGAGCGAGAAAGAGAGTGAGCAAGAGAGAGAGAGAAAGAGCGAAAAAGCGAGAGAGAGAGCGAGCGAGAAAGGTGAGAAGCAAAATAAGAGTGATTATTATTTTTCTTGCTGAGAGCAGCTGTGCATCATTCAGACTTATTCAATATTTATTCAGACCTGCGACTACAGATGTAGAAAATCAAGGGCTTTTGAACAACAGTTTGGGGAAGGCCCTTTTGCAGCCATGACTGTACCTCTGTGCAGGTTCACACAACTAACTTGTTTGGAAGAACTATAGTAGAAATTGAGAGGCAGTTCCTCAAGTGCAACATCGATTTATGACCTCAAGGTGGAGGTGTGAGGCGTAGGTGTGTTTTTCATATTTTCGCTTTTATAATGTATATACATAACACACATCTTCTGTATCATAATACATACATAAATAAGTGTTAACTATAATCAAACCTCTCACGCAGCAGTTTGGGGAAGGCCATAATCGGTTCTTGTGTAACTGCCCCAAAACATAAAGACACGATTGGGTGAGTTTAGAGTGGAGGATCTTCATTGGTCCACACAGAGCCCTTATCTCATCCCCTTGGAACCTATTTGGAAAAACTAGAATAGAAATTGTGAGGCAGGTTGATGACCTCAAGGTGGAGGTGTAAGGTGTAGGTGTGTTTTTCATATCTTTGCTTGTATAGTGTATATCACACATCTTCTGTATCATAATACATACTTTAAATAAGCATTAACTATAATCAAACCTCTCATGCAACAGTTTGGGGAAGGCCATAATTGGTTCCTGTGTAACTGCCCCAAAATATAAAGGCACGATTGGGTGAGTTTGGTGTGGAGGATCTTCATTGGTCCTCACAGAGCCCATATCAAAGGTGGAGGTGTAAAAGGCGTAGGGTGCTTTTTCATATTTTTATTATTTATTATTTATTTATTTATTTTATCTTCATCCCCTTTGAACCGATTTGGATGAACTAGAATGGAAATTGTGAGGCAGGTCCTCTCGTCCAACATCGGTTGATGACCTCAAGGTGGAGGTGTAAGGCGTAGGTGTGTTTTTTTTATTTTTGCTTGTATAGTGTATATCACACATCTTCTGTATCATAATACATACTTTAAATAAGTGTTAACTATAATCAAACCTCTCATGCAACAGTTTGGGGAAGGCCATAATCGGTTCTTGTGTAACTGCCCCAGTATATAAAGACACGATTGGGTGAGTATGGTGTGGAGGAACTTCATTGGTCCACACAGAGCCCATATCTCATCCCCTTTGAACATATTTGGATGAACTAGAATGGAAATTGTGAGGCAGGTCCTCTCGTCCAACATCGGTTGATGACCTCAAGGTGGAGGTGTAAGGCGTAGGTGTGTTTTTTTTATTTTTGCTTGTATAGTGTATATAACACACATCTTCTGTATCATAATAAATACTTTAAATAAGTGTTAACTATAATCAAACCTCTTATGCAACAGTTTGGGGAAGGCCATAATCGGTTCTTGTGTAAATGCCCCAGTACATAAAGGTGAGTTTGGTGTGGAGGATCTTCATTGGTCCACACAGAGCCCATATCTCATCCCCTTTGAACCGATTTGGATGAACTAGAATAGAAATTGTGAGGCAGGTCCTCTCGTCCAACATCGGTTGATGACCTCAAGGTGGAGGTGTAAGGTGTAGGTGTGTTTTTTTTTTTTTTTTATTTTATTTATTATTTTTTTCTCATATCTTTGCTTGTATAGTGTATATCACACATCTTCTGTATCATAATACATACTTTAAATAAGTGTTAACTATAATCAAACCTCTCATGCAACAGTTTGGGGAAGGCCATAATCGGTTCCTGTGTAAATGTCCCAGTACATAAAGACACGATTGGGTGAGTTTGGTGTGGAGGATCTTCATTGGTCCACACAGAGCCCATATCTCATCCCCTTTGATCATATTTGGATGAACTAGAATAGAAATTGTGAGGCAGGTCCTCTCGTCCAATATCGGTTGATGACCTCAAGGTGGAGGTGTAAGGTGTAGGTGTGTTTTTTCATATTTTTGCTTGTATAGTGTATATCACACATCTTCTGTATCATAATACATACTTTATATAAGCGTTAACTATAATCAAACCTCTCATGCAACAGTTTGGGGAAGGCCATAATCGGTTCTTGTGCAACTGCCCCAGTATATAAAGACACGATTGGGTGAGTTTGGTGTGGAGGAACTTCATTGGTCCACACAGAGCCCATATCTCATCCCCTTTGAACCTATTTGGATGAACTAGAATGGAAATTGAGTCAGGTCCTCTCGTCTAATATCTGTGTCCGACCTCGCAAATGCTCTTTTAAGACCAAATGGGTAATGAATCCCACAGACGCTCTCTGAAATCCTGTAGAAATCCCTCCCAGGAGAGTGAGAACCGGGGTTGGATTTGACGTCCACGCTGCTGGGCTGAGAGGAAATGCTTGTCCTGTTTTAATAATTTCATATATATGACATTTTGTCCAGCTTCTGGTAATAACCGGCTCGAGCTGTGGACTCGAGTCGTTACGTTTTCATCTGTGTCTTAAAGTTCAGGCAGGATTTGAGCCTAACGAAGTTGATGGACTGATCATTTATTGGTATTGGTTCTTGCTCGTGTGCTGGTTATGAGATCCCGCTGTCTTTTCTGTCAGCATCAACAGGAGTCAGGGCGCTGACCTTTTGCCCTCTCTTATGAACAAGGGTCTTCCAGCTACACTGCGGATTATCGATTTTTCTTCTCTTCAGGCGGTTGCCCTCAAAATCTCCAGAGGCCTTCGAAACGGTCCATCGGTCTTAGTACTGATAGAGTTTCAGCTTTCAGACTTCTGAACTTGTTTTCTACAACGCAACGGGGTCCATATCATATTATATTAGAGTATATCATATTATATTATTAAGGGCGGCACGGTGGCTTAGTGGTTAGCACGTTCGCCTCTCAGCACTAGGGATTCCCGGTTCGAATCCCCATCTGGGTGGAGTTTCCATGTCCTCCCCGTGTCTGCGTGGGTTTCCTCCGGGTTCTCCGGTTTCCTCCCACAGTCCAAAAACATAGATCAAGTCAAGTGAATTCTCCAAATTGCCCCATATAGAGTGTGTCTGTGTGAGTGATTGTGTGTCCAGCGATGGATTGGCGCCCTGTCCTGGGTGTATCTGCCCAGCGCCCGAGACGCTCTCCCCTGGATGGGCATGGGGAACCCCACCGCGACCCTAATAGAGGATAATGCTGTTGAAGCTTGTGTCAGGGGTCTGTGTCTGAAAGTGTGTCGGGGCCCATGTGTTGAAGCGTGTGTCAGGGGTCTGTGTCTGAAAGTGTGTCGGGGCCCATGGGTTTGTGTGTTGTGTGTGTGTGTGTGTGTGTGTGTGTGTGTGTCAGGGGTCTGTGTCTGAAAGTGTGTCGGGGCCCATGTGTTGAAGTGTTTGTGTGTGTGTGTCAGGGGTCTGTGTCTGAAAGTGTGTCGGGGCCCATGGGTTTGTGTGTTTGTGTGTGTGTGTGTGTGTGTGTGTGTGTGTGTGTGTGTGTGTGTGTGTCAGGG
Source organism: Corydoras sp. C115 (assembly GCA_019802505.1). Classification (NCBI taxonomy): domain Eukaryota; kingdom Metazoa; phylum Chordata; class Actinopteri; order Siluriformes; family Callichthyidae; genus Corydoras; species Corydoras sp. C115. The sequence goes on from JAFMOC010000422.1 coordinate 375,626, forward strand.
GTCTGTGTCTGAAAGTGTGTCGGGGCCCATGTGTTGAAGTGTTTGTGTGTGTGTGTGTGTGTGTCAGGGGTCTGTGTCTGAAAGTGTGTCGGGGCCCGTGTGTGTGTGTGTGTGTGTGTGTGTGTGTGTGTGTGTGTGTGTGTGTGTCAGGGGTCTGTGTCTGAAAGTGTGTCGGGGCCCATGTGTTTTGTGTGTGTGTGTGTGTGTGTGTGTGTGTGTGTGTGTGTGTGTCTGGAAGTATGTCGGGGCCCATGTGTTTGTGTGTGTGTGTGTGTCAGGGGTCTGTGTCTGAAAGTGTGTCGGGGCCCATGTGTTGAAGTGTTTGTGTGTGTGTGTGTGTGTGTGTGTGTGTGTGTGTGTCAGGGGTCTGTTTCGGGGGCCCATGTGTTGAAGTGTGTCAGTGGTCTGTTTCGGGGGCCCATGTGTTGAAGTGTGTGTGTGTAAAGTATGTCGGGGCCCATGTGTTGAAGCGTGTGTGTGTGTCAGTGGTCTGTTTCGGGGGCCCATGTGTTGAAGTGTGTCAGTGGTCTGTTTCGGGGGCCCATGTGTTGAAGTGTGTGTGTGTGTCAGTGGTCTGTTTCGGGGGCCCATGTGTTGAAGTGTGTCAGTGGTCTGTTTCGGGGGCCCATGTGTTGAAGTGTGTGTGTGTGTCAGTGGTCTGTTTCGGGGGCCCATGTGTCAGGGGCCAGTGTCTGAAAACTCGCATGTTGGGAGCCTGTGTGTTCTGTCCTGTGTCAAGGATTTGTGTCTGAAAGCTTTTGTGTTGGGGGCCCATGTGTTAAAGTGTGTGTGTCAGGGGCCTGTCTCTGAAAGCTCGTGTGTCGGGGGCCCAGGTGTTTGTATTTCTTTAGCATTAGAGTTTATAACCATTTACATGATTTAGATAAATTAATTAAATTAATTAGGCTTAGTGGTTTAGCACGTTCTCCTCTCAGCGCTAGGGATTCCCGGTTCGAATCCCCATCTGGGTGGAGTTTCCATGTTCTCCCCGTGTCCCCGTGGGTTTCCTCCGGGTTCTCCGGTTTCTTCCCACAGTCCAAAAACATGGTTCAAGTCAATTGAGTTCTCCAAATTGCCCCATATAGAGTGTGTCTGTGTGAGTGAGTGTGTGCCCAGTGATAGATTGGCGCCCTGTCCTGGGTCTATCTGCCCAGCGCCCGAGACGTTCTCCCCTGGATGGGCATGGGGAACCCCCCCCCCCCCCGCGACCCTAATAGAGGATAAAGCGGAAGATAATGAATGAATTAATTAAATTAATTAGTTAATTACTGGATTGAACTGATTCCTATTTATGATGTGTGGCTATGACGACGTGTTCCTTTAAAGACGGAGTTCTTCTTTTTTTTTTTTTTTTTTTTTTTGGAGTCCTCACGTTCCACTCTGCCCTCCGTCTGCAGGATGAACGTCAGGTTTTTTCACTTTGCAAAATGTACATCATCATATTCTTTTTTTTTTTATTTTTTAATTTTTTTTGTCAGAACATATTGTCCCGGAGTTCTCGGATGCACGCCGAAGCTTTCCTCGTGTTTTTCATGCACATTTACACCAAATTATGTCAAAATGAAACAAGTCATTTCTTTCCAGCCAGTGACTGTAAACCAATTCGATTTAATAAAACGCATCAGCTTGTGCAAGTCAGGCATCATCAAATTCCTCATTAAGAATCATCAGCATGCTCGCGTGTGCTGGCGTTTCATATCCCTCTATTCATTTCAGACCCAGTCGCTGCTGTTTTACTCACTTATGTTCAAAAGACATCAAGGACCGGGACTGCAGCTCAGTAATAATCAGCGGTATCCTACTTTTGTACTTCTGTATTTATTAAATTAAACCACGATTCGCTCGATTATTACGATACTGGAACTTAATATTATCCCCAATGTGGACGGAGCTGCGAAAAACGCCTCTGTTATGGACGTCCCATTGACGCCGTCTATAAAATGAAGTACCTTGCCATGCATTATGATGATCGTACACTGCTAGCTTTGTGGGAACAGTTTGGGGAAGGCCAGCATTACTGTGCTCCAGTGCACAAAGCCAGATCCATGATGGTGTCAGTCAAGCATCTTTGGGATGAACTAGAACGGAGAATACGGTGGAACCTCTTTTATTAACTTTGTTAATTCTGTGTTCATCGATTTTTTTTTTTTTTTTTTTTTTTTTTTTTTTTTTTTTTTTTTTTTTCAAATTATTATTTTTATTTTTTTTATTTTATTTATTTATTTTATTTTTTAAAATGTATTTATTATATATATATTCATTCATTCATTGTCATCCGCTTTATCCTCACGGTGGGGTTCCCCATGCCCATCCAGGGGAGAACGTCTCGGGCGCTGGGCAGATAGACCCAGGACAGGACGCCAATCCATCGCTGGGCACACACTCACTCACTCGCTCATACACACTCTATATGGGGCAATTTAGAGAACTCAATTGACTTGATCCATGTTTTTGGACTGTGGGAGGAAACCGGAGAACCCGGAGGAAACCCACGCGGACACAGGGAAGACCATGGAAACTCCAATTATATATAAAATATATATGATTTAAATTTTTTTAATTTATTTATTTTATTTAAATTTTTTTAATGTTGTTTTATTTATTTTATTTATTTATTTATTAATTACTTAATTTTTTTATTTATTAATTTTTTTTCCTAAGTGAAAATAATGTCTTTGTTTTCGCCAGTCGCTTCAGATTTATTCAGCGCGCTGAGGTGACGTTAAATTAACGTTAACACATCCTTTAATCCATGGTGGGACTAAAGAAAGATTCCCGAGTCAGCGGTCTTTTAAATAAAGACAACAAAAACACAATCAATCGCGTTGAAAAGTGAAATCAGTAAAAAACAAAAAAATCGTCCGCATGTTCGGACAGTCGCCGTCCTCCATGTGTTCCACTGTGCTGAAAAAGGAAGCGATAAAGAAGGTTAATGTAGCGCACGGCGTTAATGCGCTTTCAAAACAGAGATTAAAGATGACGTTATTATTAATTTATTACTTATTTATAATTTATCATGGCTCCTGTCGTGGTTGATGTTAAAGCAGTAAAACAAAATGGAGTGTGTTAACGCGGGTAACACCACCACCCTGATCAGCTCGTAGATCATCTCAGCCGTGTCGTTCTGTCAGAACGCGCCATTTGGACTCTACAGTTAATCTGTTTATCTTTATTTCTCTCTGGTTCTCTTCATTTCTCGTCGTTTCTCTTTGTTTCTCTTTGCTTCTCTCTGTTTCTCGTCGTTTCTTTTCGTTTCTCTCTGGTTCTCATTGTTTCTCTCTGGTTCTCATTGTTTCTCTCTGGTTCTCATTGTTACTCTTTGTTTCTCTTCGTTTCTCCCTGTTTCTCTTCGTTTCTCTCTGGTTCTCATTGTTTCTCTCTATTTTACTTTGTTTCTCTCTGGTTCACTTTTTGTTTCTCTCTGGTTTTCATTGTTACTCTGTTTTTCCCTGTTACTCCTTGTTTCTCCCTGTTTCTCTCTGGTTCTCATTGTTTCTCTCTGGTTTTCATTGTTTCTCTCTGGTTTTCATTGTTTCTCTCTGGTTCTCATTGTTTCTCTCTGGTTCTCATTGTTTCTCTCTGGTTTTCATTGTTACTTTTTGTTTCTCCCTGTTTCTCTTCGTTTCTCTCTGGTTCTCATTGTTTCTCTATGGTTTTCTTTGTTACTCCATGTTTCTCCCTATTTCTGTCTGGTTTTCTTTGTTTCTCTCTGGTTCTCATTGTTTCTCTCTTGTTTTCTTTGTTTCTCTCTGGTTCTCATTGTTTCTCTCTGGTTCTCATTGTTTCTCTCTGGTTTTCATTGTTACTCTTTGTTTCTCCCTGTTTCTCTTCATCACTCTTCGTTTCTCTCTGGTTCTCATTGTTTCTCTCTGGTTCTCATTGTTTCTCTCTGGTTCTCAGGGTGGACTGAAGAGCAGCAGCCATCAGATCTCTCCATCCGAATTCCTCAGTGAGTTAAAAAGCGGAGCCTCTGATGAGCGACTGTTCACCTGCTTGGATTCCCTTCGAGTCTCGCTGACCAGCAACCCAGTCAGGTACGACACACACACACACACACTGACGATCCCACACAAACTGTTCAATGTATTATACCGGATCAATTATCCGATCAGTTTACACCGCCTGGCCAAATAAAAGGTCAGACACTGAAATATTAGTTTGGATCGCCCCGGCAGAGGTTTGACGAGCTTCCACAATGTCACAACATTTATTTATTTTCAGTTGCCTTTATTTATCCCTAAGATCTTGTATTGATGATGGATGTATTGAGTTATGGACCCACAGCACAAAGTCTCAGTGGGGTTCAGGTCTGGATTCCGTGGTGGACGATCCATGTTGTGAGAATGATGTCTCGTTCCCTGAACCTCTGTCTCACAATTTAAGCTTTGATGAATTCTGACATCGTCTTGGAACCTGTCTGTACCATCTGAGAAGAACAAATCCATTGATGGGGTACATCCCGGTGGTTCAGTAGATTCAGGTCAGCTGACCTCGTCCTTTAGACGTTGCTGGCTGACTGATCAACCCCCGGATCAGGGGTACATCCAGACGCCGACAGTCTTTTTGGCCACTCGGTGTCATGACGGCGTCGCAGTGGTGGGACGGCGACATGCTGAGATGTATTGTTCTGCGTTGCAGACGGTGGTGGTGTTGTTGTTGTTGTTGTTTTCCTCGTCTCATTATCGTTTGGTGCTGATCGTAGCGCCGCTCCCCTGCTGTTTGCCAACATTTCGAGAAAAGGAATCACAAGGTGTCGTGATTAATTCCGATCTAATTAAAGCTAAACGATTGCAACCCACCTTAACCGAACACTCGGTTTGTAAACGCAAACAGAGAGGTGGGCGGCTTTGGGCTCCGGAGGCAGAATAAAGATAATCTGCAATAAAAAAAGCTCATTAGTTTCTGTACGGTTCTTATGGTCTCATGTTCTTTAACTGCAGCTTTTGTCTTGTGTTTCTTTTCATGTTTTGTCCCCATTGTCATCTTCCTTTTGTCTTATAAGTAATGGTGTGTGTGTGTCTGTGGGTTTGTGTCTGTGGATGTGTCTGTTTGTGTGTCTATGGATGTGTCTGTTTGTGTGTCTGTGGATGTGTCTGTGTGTCTGTTTGTGTGGGTGTGTCTGTGGGTGTGTGTCTGTGGGTGTGTGTGTGTGTGTGTGTCTGTGTGAGGGTGTCTGTGTTTTTGTGTCTGTGTGAGGGTGTGTGTCTGTGGATGTGTCTATTTGTGTGTCTATTTGTGTGTCTGTGGATGTGTCTGTGTGTGTGTCTGTTTGTGTGTCTGTATGTCTGTGTGTCTGTTTGTGTGGGTGTGTCTGTGTGTCTGTGTGAGGGTGTCTGTGTTTTTGTGTTTGTGTGAGGGTGTGTGTCTGTGGATGTGTCTATTTGTGTGTCTGTGTTTCTGTGGGTGGGTGTCTGTGGATGTGTGTCTGTTTGTGTGTCTGTGTGAGGGTGTCTGTGTTTTTGTGTCTGTGTGAGGGTGTGTATCTGTGGATGTGTCTATTTGTGTGTCTGTGTGTCTGTGGGTGGGTGTCTGTGGATGTGTGTCTGTTTGTGTGTCTGTGTGAGGGTTATGTGTCTGTGGGTGTGTGTCTGTGTGTGGTTGTGTGTCTGTTTGTGGGTGTGTGTGTTTTTGTTTGTATCTGTTTGTGGGTGTGTGTGTTTTTGTTTTTTTTTTGTGTGTGTTTTTGTGTGTGTTTTTGTGTCTGTGTGTGGGTCTGTGTCTGTGTGAGGGTGTTTGTCTGTGTCTGTGGGTGTGTGTCTGTGTGTGTTTGTGAGGGCGTCACAGTGACTTGGCGGTTAGCGTGCCCGCCTTTCATTACTGGTGATCAGCATGAGGTTCGATCCCGATCACGGCTTCCGTGTTCTCCGTGTTCTCAGGAGAACGTCTCAGGCGCTGGGCAGATACACCCAGTACAGGACGCCAATCTATCACTGTGCACACACTCGCTCACACAGACACACTCTATATGGGGCAATCTGGAGAACTCAATTGACTTGATCCATGTTTTTGGACTGTGGAAGGAAACCGGAGAACCCGGAGGAAACCCACGCGGACACGGGGAGAACATGGAAACTCCACCCAGATGGGGATTCGAAGCTGGAATCCCTAGCGCTGAGAGGAGAACATGCTAACCACTAAGCCAGCCGTTCTTTTGATTAATCCACGTTATTTCCATCCTGTCTGCTGATTAAAGTCTATAGAGTCCTCAGACCCCGCCCAAACTCCCCCCAGTGGTTGTAATCCATCTCCCAACAAAGTAAAGACGTTCTCGCTGCTGAGATCTTTCTGTATTTCGATCGGGTTCTCGCGCTCGGTGCGAATGCTCTGCCGTTGCTGCACTTTGGGTTAAAGGGGGACAGGCAGCGTTTAAAGCCTCTTTTTTAAAGAAGTTCAGGGTTTTAGAAGGTTCTCATTTGTGTGATGGATTAAGCCGCGTTGCTCGTCCACAGTTCTGGAGTTCAGTGTTATTGTGTTACTTCATCATTTCTCATAGCGGACCGTACGGAACCGTAACACACACACAGCACGAGAACGTGAAGAGGCCTCTCATTTGCCTTATTAATGACATCCCATAATCCCTGCACTGAGCGCAAACGAGTCCTTAATTAATAAACTGACGATTTATCTTCTTAATCTGGGAGGCACGGGGGTTTAGTGGTTTAGCATGTTCTCCTCTCAGCGCTGGGGATTCCCGTTTCGAATCCCAATCTGGTGGAGTTTCCATGTTCTCCCCATGTCTGCGTGGGTTTCCTCCGGGTTCTCCGCTTTCCTCCCACAGTCCAAAAACATGGATCAAGTCAATTGAGTTCTCCAAATTTGCCCCATATTGCCGTCAGAACCCCAATAGTAGCACTACAGAGCAGGTATTATGTGGTTGGGGCATTGTTCCTATCCCAGCACCGTCACTGAGGTGTTTAGAGGCAGTCAAAGGCTTGTGGTTGAGGAACCAGCCTTGCGACCTGAAGGTCCCTGGTTCGATTCCAGGGCCCATCACGTACCATGGCTGAAGTGTCCTTTACTAACCCCCCCCCCCCCCCCCCCTCACTGCATCAGTGTCTGTGTGAGTGAGTGAGTGTGTGCCCAGCGATGGATTGGCGCCCTGTCCTGGGTCTATCTGCCCGGCGCCCAAAGCGTTCTCCCCTAGATGGGCATGGGAACCCCCCCCCCCTCCGTGACCCTAATATAGGATAAAGCGGGAGATAATGGATGGATGGAAATAGATCCCTTTATTGCGACCCTTTATTATTTCCTGTGATTTATTCACCATAATGCACGCCCTCTAAGGCCTCGATGCATGTTTCCTGATGCACTGTGCACTTACTGTATTCATGCAACATGTTCTCATGATCTGAGTGGAGTTTCCTGTGTTGGCGTGGGTTTTCTCTGGGTTCTCCGTTGTCCTCTCACAGTCCAAACACATGGATCTGAGGTAAATTGGCTGCTCTGAATTGGCCCTACATAGTGTCTCCGTGTGAGTGACCCTAGTACAGTGCTTCTCAAATAGTGCGGTGGCTGGGGGGGGGGCGCATAACAAGATATCACAGAGCAATTGATATTAAGTGTACTGAACCAAACCCTCAAGATACAACATGGAGAAATATTAAACAGAGACGAGGAGAGAAAGACGGAGATAACGAGAGCAACAAAAGTCAAGCGAAAACTAAAACGAGGAAACAATGTCGAAGCTTATGTAGCGCTTGGCTTCACTGTAACTCAGTGATTCTCAATTATTTTCTGTTAAGCCCCCCCTAGGAAGAAGAAAACTTCCTAGGGGGGCGCCCAAAGCGTTCTCCCCTGGATGGGCATGGGGAACCCCACCGCGACCCTAATAGAGGATAAAGCGGGAGATAATGAATGAATGAATCATACTACAGTGGTCGTAGTGGGGGGGGTGAGGTGAGTGTGCGTGTGGGGGGGGCTTAACAGAAAATAATTGCGAATCACTGCCCTAGTATAATACTAAGCAAGAGAAAATGGATGGATGTAGTAGAAGGTGTGAATGGCATGGAGACAGGACGGAGATAAAGACCGCTGCTGCATGACGGTCTCTACAGAAGAAGGTGGCACCAATGGCGAGATTAATAGGTGAGCGGGGAAGCATGGACGCATGGCGAGAACCTTCCTGCCCGCTGATGGCGGCTCATTTCGGAGCCGGCACTCGGAGCCGGCGTGTGCACGGCCGATGAGAGGAGAGCTAATGGAAATCATGATTTTTCATAAATCACGCCAATAAAGAAATAATGAAACGATAAACAGTTTAAAGATGATGGAATATCAAGCCAACTGCAGCCAAAGCCTTCTTATTAGTAAAGTCCATCCAATTACGTTTGAGCTTCAGAACACATGCAGCACTCTGATCCTGGACTTTAAACTTTGAGGTTCTAACCGTAACGTTCTGCTGTATTGTGACGACATTTCCTGCAAACTCCTCGTCACTTCTTGTTTTTCCTTTTTTATTATTTATTAGATTTTTTTGGAAACTCACAGGTTAAATCATCACAGGTTACTTACTGACCTTAAGACTTAGGGTTCTTAATGAATGGGTGGCACGGTGGTTTAGTGGTTGGCATGTTCTCCTCTCAGCTCTAGGGATTCCCGGTTCGAATCCCCATCTGGGTGAGTTTCCATGTTCTCCCCGTGTCCGTGTGGGTTTCCTCCAGGTTCTCCGGTTTCTTCCCACAGTCCAAAAACATGGATCAAGATCAATTGAATTCTCCAAATTGTCCCATATAGAGTGTGGGTGTATCTGCCCAGCGGCCGAAACGTTATCCCCTGGAGGGGCATGGGGGAACCCCCCTTCCCCCGCGACCCTAATATAGGATAAAGCGGAAGATAATGGATGACTGAATCATCCCAGCAGAGCGGCATGCTGGCTTAGTGGTTAGCATGTTCTCCTCTCAGCTCTACGGATTCCCGGTTCAATTCCCCATCTGGGTGGAGTTTCCATGTTCTCCCCGTGTCCTCGTGGGTTTCCTCCGGGTTCTCCGGTTTCCTCCCACAGTCCAAAAACATGGATCAAATCAATTGAGTTCTCCAAATTGCCCCATATAGAGTGTGTCTGTGTGAGTGAGTGTGTGCCCAGTGATAGATTGGCGTCCATTCCTGGGTGTATCTGCCCAGCGCCCGAAATGTTCTCCCCTGGATGGGCATGGGGAACCCCCCCGCGACCCTAATAGAGGATAAAGCGGGAGATAATGAATGAATGAATCATCCCAACAGGTCGGCACGGTGGCTTAGTGGTTAGCATGTTCTCCTCTCAGCTCTAGGGATTCCCGGTTCGAATCCCCATCTGGGTGGAGTTTCCATGTTCTCCCCGTGTCCTCGTGGGTTTCCTCCGGGTTCTCCGGTTTCCTCCCACAGTCCAAAAACATGGATCAAATCAATTGACTTCTCCAAATTGCCCCATTTAGAGTGTGTCTGTGTGAGTGAGTGTGTGTCCAGTGATAGATTGACGCCCTGTCCTGGTTGTATCTTCCCATCGCCCGAAACATTCTCCACTGGATGGGCATGGGGGAACCTCCCCGCGACCCTAATAGAGGATAAAGCAGAAGATGATGGATGAATGAATCATCCCAGCAACTTTTGGAACCTCCATCAGCGCGGGGCGCTGAAAACCGACGTGCGCACCAATTTTTCTTATTTATTTATTTTTTATTATTGTTTTTTTTTTTTAATATTAGCACCCGAGCGAGGTTGCCCTTCGTACAGCTCTATGCTTTATGCAGCTGCTTCGTTACGGCAGAGAGAAAAGCTCACACCTTTTAATGTTTAACTGGCGTCTGAGGCTTCACAAAGCGCCCCGACCGGCATTGACACGAGCCGGCAAATGTGTGGAATGCTTTCCTACAAGGCCTTTCTATTATAGCGAAGCCTTCATCTTTAAAACATCTTGCGTGGTGGTGTATTGAGCAGCCTTTATAGCCCGCCGCTTACTTTTCATCCAGTCCGGCACTAAAACCAAACCGCATTCGTTTAGTTTCTCAGATGAATAGGACCCCTGCCCTTCGAGCAGTCTGGTTTTTTTTTATTTTTTTTTTATATTTCTCCCCCCCCCCACACCCCCCCATCCCGGTTTAATGGCGAATCGGTGTTCCTGGACTCGGTTCCACTGAGTGACACATGCATTATAAACTCTAATCTTACCCATGTCCCAGTTTTGAGTCGGCGGCGGCTGTGACAGCAAATATATAGCATCTCATCAGTGTGTTTAACTGCCTGCTGTCAGAGGTGATGATTTGTTCCATCTGATGGTAAATTTTGTTATCAGACGAGAAACGCATCATAATGTCGGTGGAATCGTAAATTCGTGAGGTGGGGGACGGGGGGACGGTTTGGGTCGGCAATGTGTTTTACACAGAGGAACGCAGACGCGTGTTGTCAACGGTCAATCTCGCAAAGGTAGCGGACTGGAAATGAGCAGAGCTGCATATTTTATCGAGGATGCTCTGCGCCATCGTTCCACCGGCTCACTGTAAAGAAAACTAGTGTCTTCACCTTTAATAGAGCGCAGTGGATACTTATAAAGGGTTAATAATACATTTATAATACTTATGAATGTGTTTTCTCATCTGCCTCATTATCCATCCATCCATTATCTTCCACTTTATCCTCTATTAGGATTGCGGGCGGGGGGACCCAGGGGGGGCACACACACACACTCTATATGGGGTTCCATCCATCCATGCTCCCATCCCAGGGGGAGGGGAACGTTTCGGGCGTTGGGCAGATACACCCAGGACAGGGTGCCAATCCATCGCTGGACACACACTCACTCACTCACACAGACACACCCTATATGGGGCAATTTGGAGAACTCAATTGACTTGATCCATGTTTTTGGACTGTGGGAGGAAACCGGAGAACCCGGAGGAAACTCCACGTGGACACGGGGAGAACATGGAAACTCCACCCAGATGGAGATTCGAACCGGGAATCCCTAGAGCTGAGAGGAAAACATGCCAACCACTAAGCCACCGTGCCGCCCCACCTCATTATCTTCTAACAAAAACTTTTGACTGGTACTGTACCTCTACCGGCGGCACGGTGGCTTAGTGTTGAACATGTTCTCCTCTCAGCGCTAGGGATTCCCGGTATGGATCCCAATCGGGGTGGAGTTTCCATGTTCTCCCCGTGTCCACGTGGGTTTCCTCCGGGTTCTCCGGTTTCCTCCCACAGTCCAAAAACATGGATCAAGGTCAATTGATTCCCCAAATTGCCCCATATAGAGTGTGTCTGTGTGAGTGAGTGTGTGCCCAGCGATAGATTGGCGCCCTGTCCTGGGTGTATCTGCCCAGCTCCCGAAACGTTCTCTCCTGGATGGACATGGAGAACCCCCCCTCCCCACAACCCTTATAAAGGATAAAGCAGAAGATAATGGTTGGATGTACCTCTACCGTACCCCACTAAGCGGTTCTGTACAGCTTCGTTCTGCCTCCCTGGTTGTGATTGGTTGGTTATTGACCGTGTTGTACGTAACGAGCGCTGAGCCGGGCGGATAGTTAGCGACGTGTTCCGTGTTCCGTGTTCCGTGTCCCGTCCCGTGTCCCGCTGGATTATAAATGAGATCAGATCGCTCACCGAGGCGAACACAAACAACATGGAGTCTTCATGACGTGTTTGATTGACTGCTTTCTAAACCTTCATGTCTGAGCCACGCTCACTCGAGTCTGTTGAGTGTGTCTGTGTGTGTGTGTGTGTGTGTGTGTGTGTGTGTGTGTGTGTGTGTGTGGGGGGGGGTTCTTTAGTGATGCGTTTTTGGGGCTCAGGGAGGGTGGAGTGCTGTTGAAATGCGATATCTGTCTCCTTGTCATTTGACTGAGGCATTAAGGGTGTAATCCTCTTCACTGTGTCTCATTGATATTCACAGATCATTCATCTAGAACCCGGAACAAAGAGAACTAATCCGCTTCCTCACTGTTACATTATCACAGGTTACTCACTGGCTTTAAGACGTGTGTGTGTGTGTGTGTGTGGATGTGGGTGTGTGTGTGTGTGTGTGTGTGTAGTGTTTAAGTTCATCCTAAATGCAGTAAGATCTCAAATCGTGATGGAACAGCAAAGGGCCTTCCCCAAACTGTTTTCAGGGCCCCTGCATAATGCATGTGACCATGGGCCCTCGAGCCCTTGGGTTGCCCTGTCATGGCAGATCATGGACCCTTGAGCTTTAGGGTCCCTGCATAATGACTGGGACCATGATGGAACAGCAAAGGGCCTTCCCCAAACTGTTTCCAGGGCCCCTGCATAATGCATGTGACCATTGGCCCTCGAGCCCTTGGGTTGCCCCGTCATGGCAGACCGTGAACCTCGAGCCCTAGGGTTGCCCTTTCATGGCAGACCATGGACCCTCAAGCCTTATGGTCCCTGCATAATGATTGTGACCATGATGGAACAGCAAAGGGCCCTCCCCAAACTGTTTCCAGGGCCCAGGGTTGCCGTCCCTGCATAATAACTGTGACCATGGGACCGTGATGGAACAGCAAAGGGCCTTCCCCAAACTGTTTCCAGAGCCCCTGCATAATGACTGTGACCATGGGCCCTCGAGCCCTTGGGTTGCCCTGTCATGGCAGACCATGGACCCTTGAGCTTTAGGATCCCTGCATAATGCCTGGGACCATGATGGAACAGCAAGGGGCCTTCCCCAAACTGTTTCCAGGGCCCCTGCATAATGCATGTGACCATGGGCCCTTGAACCCTTGGGTTGCCATGTCATGGCAGACCGTGAACCTCGAGCCCTAGGGTTGCCCTTTCATGGCAGACCGTGGACCCTCAAGCCTTAGGGTCCCTGCATAATGATTGTGACCATGGAACCATGATGGAACAGCAAAGGGCCCTCCCCAAACTGTTTCCAGGGCCCAGGGTTGCCGTCCCTGCATAATAACTGTGACCATGGGACCATGATGGAACAGCAAATGGCCTTCCCCAAACTGTTTCTAGGGCCCCTGCATAATGCATGTGACCATGGGCCCTCGAACCCTAGGGTTGCCATGTCATGGCAGACTGTGAACCTCGAGCCCTTGGGTTGCCCTGTCATGGCAGACCGTGGACCCTCAAGCCTTAGGGTCCCTGCATAATGATTGTGACCATGGGACCATGATGGAACAGCAAAGGGCCCTCCCCAAACTGTTTCCAGGGCCCCTGCATAAAGCATGAGACCATGGGCCCTCAAACCCTAGGGTTGCCATGTCATGGCAGACTGTGAACCTCGAGCCTTAGGGTTACCCCATCATGGCAGACCGTGGACCCTTGAGCTTTAGTGTCCCTGCATAATGGTTGTGCCTATGGGCCCTTGAGCTCCAGGGTTGCCATGTCCTGGCAGACTGGGAGCCCTTGAGCTCCAGGGTTGCAGTGTCCTGGCAGACTGGGGGCCCTTGAGCTCCAGGGTTGCAGTGTCCTGGCAGACCTTTCGTCCTTGACTTTCAGAGGTCCTTTGTAGACTCCATGTCTCCGTTTGTGATGTTTGATGTCTCTCTGTCTTGGTGACTCCACCCCCTCATATGGACCTCACTGGATGTCACTGGATGTCACTGGACCTCGCTCTGGATGTGGCCCCCAGGACCTAACGTGATCAGATCAGTTCTGTAATCTGAGGTCGTGATGGATCTGGACCTTTAATATCAGACACGACTCTCACCTTAGAACAGGGAAGAACGCTGCATGTGTGACGTCTCCAAAATTTGCACTCCGTCTCCAGATGAGTCATCGTCTCCGAAAGTCCAGCTCTGTCCGCGGCGGGCAGTCGGGGGGCGCCGTCTAAGTGACTCTTCCTGTGGCTGCGCAGAGCTGGGAGCCTGTCACTCCCTATAGTGCTCACGGTCATTGCAGTTTTTCCCCGGGAGACCATCTGCCCATGTTCTGCCCTCTGGAGGTTCTAGACCCAGAACACTGCCTTTCATGCCCCATCAAACTAACGTTCTCTTTCACCCCACTACTCATTTTCATTCGTTCCCACACGCCGACCGTCTCCAGAGAGAAGGTTGGGGTTGGATGAGAGCGAGAGGAAACACAAATAAATGCTTTTAGGTTTTCTGTCTAAAGCTCGGGATTCTTTTTAATGGATTAAAAAATAAGTTTTTCATTCATTCATTCATTATCTCGCGGTCGCGGTGGGGTTCCCCATGCCCATCCAGTGGAGAACGTCTCGGGCGTTGGGCTGATACACCCAGGACAAGGCGCCAATCCATCGCTGGCCACACACTCACTCACACAGACACACTCTATATGGGACAATTTTGAGAGTTCAATTGACTCATGTTTTTGGACTGTGGGAGGAAACTGGAGAACCCGGAGGAAACCCACGCAGACATGGGGAGAACATGGAAACTCCACCCAGATGGGGATTCGAACCGGGAATCCCTAGTGCTGAGAGGCGAACATGCTAAACACTAAACCAATGTGCCGCCCTTTTTAAACCAAACCATTCATTATCTTCCACTTTATCCTCTACTAGGGGCAAAGGTGGGGTTCCCCATGCCCATCCAGGGGAGAACGTCTCGGGTGCTGGGCAGATAGACCCAGGACAGGGCGCCAATCCATCGCTGGGCACACACTCACACACGCGGACACACTCTATATGGGGCAATTTTGAGAATTCAATTTACTTGATCCATGTTTTTGGACTGTGGGAGGAAACCGGAGAACCCAGAGAAAACCCACGCGGACACGGGGAGAACATGGAAACTCCACCAGATGGGATTCGAACCGGGAATCCCTAGCGCTGAGAGGAGAACATGCCAACCACTAAGCCACCGTGCCACCCCTATTACTGAAATGTCTTTTCAGTTTATTTGGAAGCCAATCCAGATTATAGTCCATGTTCTCAGTTCCAGTTCTTGTAAAGATGGACTTTGTAGTTCTCCAGTTCTCCATATTTAAGTCCGTTAAGATCCGGATGCAGGACGAACCTGCAGCTCTTCCGCGTTTGGCTCCCGTGATCGTCTCCTGTTGTCCTGACGTCCTCCCGTTGACGTTCCGTCCTCCCTCCGGATCCCGTTCTGATGTTTTTACATTTGCGCTGATGAATTTTGGTTATTTGTCTTTTGGAAATCCTGACAGACTGAGGGGGCGCTCACCTCTCACGCTGCGGATCGACACGTTTGAGCTGCTCCGTCCTGCCCCTGCTTTCGGTGCGTGGGGTATAATTGCGTTATGTGGATGTGATAAATGACACCGGCGAACATGTGGGGATTGTTTTTGATATTAAACATGACCTTCAGGTCCGGGGCTTTAGATTTGTTATTGTGTCAGAACATTATGGTGCATGTTTGGGGCAAATTCAATATGCAATGCAGGCTGTGGAAGTTCTGCCTCTCGGTGCAGATGCGGGACGGGAATACAAATCCTCAGTGTGGACGCTCTGTTCGTTCCACTGCGCCGCTCTGCATCACATCATGGGGCTTCGTGCCTTCATTGCGTCCTTTCTTTTTTTTTAAAAACATCTTCCGGACTCGCGTTTTCTGTCTGGAGCCGCCCGCTCGGGTCGAGACGAACAAGCCGCGGATTATTGGACGTCCCACAGTGGACGTGTCAAACTCACGTCTGCCGTCCACACCAGGCCCGGGGTACAAACATGTTCTGCCTGCCAGCACATGGACTGCATACTGCAATACTACAAATCCCAGAATGCACTACAGCAACAAACATGCCAAGGCCTGCTGCATCTTTTGTCCACTTAATGGACTCGTCTCATTATCTTTCACTTAATGGACTCGTCTTTCACTTCATCCCATACACGGTCCCTACAATGTTTTGGGCGCTGGTCAGATACACCCAGGACAGGGTGCCAATTCATCACTGGGCACACACTCAGTCACACACAATATATAGGGGCAAATTATTCTGAAGTATGCTGCTTGGGTTAAAACGGGACCCAGGACATCACTGCATACACCCTATATATAGGGGCAATTTAGCCTGAAGCCGCCTGTTCGGGTCGAGACGAACAAGCCGCAGATTATAGGATGTCCCTCAGTAGACGTGTCAAACTCACGTCTGCCGTCCACACCAGGCCCGGGGTACAAACATGTTCTGCCTGCCAGTACATAGACTGCATACTGCAATACTACAAATCCCAGAATGCACTACAGCATCAAACATGCCAAGGCCTGCTGCATCTTTTGTCCACTTAATGGACTCGTCTTTCACTTAATCCCATACACGGTCCCTACAATGTTTTGGGCGCTGGGCAGATACACCCAAGACATCACTGTACATACACACTATATATAGGGGCAATTTAGTCTGAAGCCGCCTGCTCGGGTCGAGACGAACAAGCCGCAGATTATTGGACGTCCCACAGTGGACGTGTCAAACTCACGTCTGCCGTCCACACCAGACATGGACTGCATACTGCAATACTACAAGTCCCAGAATGCACTACAGCAACAAACATGCCAAAAAGGCCTGCTTTTGTTCACTTAATGGACTCGTTTTTCACTTCGAGATGAACAAGCCGCGGATTATTGGACGTCCCACAGTAGACATGTCAAACTCACGTCTGCCGTCCACACCAGGCCCGGGGTACAAATATATTCTGCCTGCCAGCACATGGACTGCATACTGCAATACTACAAATCCCAGAATGCACCAAACATGCCAAGGCCTGCTGCATCTTTTGTCCACTTAATGGACTCGTCTTTCACTTAATCCCATACACGGTCCCTACAACGTTTTGGGCGCTGGGCAGATACACCCAGGACAGGGTGCCATTTCATCACTGGGCACACACTCAGTCACACACAATATATAGGGGCAAATTATTCTGAAGTATGCTGCTTGGGTTAAAACGGGACCCAGGACATCACTGCACACACCCTATATATAGGGGCAATTTAGTCTGAAGCCGCCTGTTCGGGTCAAGACGAACAAGCCGCGGATTATTGGACGTCCCACAGTGGACGTGTCAAACTCACGTCTGCCGTCCACACCAGGCCCGGGGTACAAACATGTTCTGCCTGCCAGCACATGGACTGCATACTGCAATACTACAAATCCCAGAATGCACTACAGCAACAAACATGCCAAGGCCTGCTGCATCTTTTGTCCACTTAATGGACTCGTCTCATTATCTTTAACTTAATGGACTCGTCTTTCACTTAATCCCACACATGGTCCCTACAACGTTTTGGGCGCTGGGCAGATACACCCAGGACATCACTGTGCATACACACTATATATAGGGGCAATTTAGTCTGAAGCCGCCTGCTCGGGTCGAGACGAACAAGCCGCAGATTATTGGACGTCCCACAGTAGACATGTCAAACTCACGTCTGCCGTCCACACCAGGCCCGGGGTACAAATATGTTCTGCCTGCCAGCACATAGACTGCATACTGCAATACTACAAATCCCAGAATGCACTACAGCAACAAACATGCCAAGGCCTGCTGCATCTTTTGTCCACTTAATGGACTCGTCTTTCACTTAATCCCATACACGGTCCCTACAACGTTTTGGGCGCTGGGCAGATACACCCAGGACAGGGTGCCATTTCATCACTGGGCACACACTCAGTCACACACAATATATAGGGGCAAATTATTCTGAAGTATGCTGCTTGGGTTAAAACGGACAAGCCGCAGGTTATTGGATGTCCCACTGTAGACGTGTCTATACTCATGTCTGCCGTCCACACCAGGCCCGAGGTGGCGCGGCATTCAGTCGGATAACTTCTCGATTTACCAAAACGTCTGAGCGGCTTTTAAATGTCACGTTGAAAAGCAAAATAATAAAATAGTGGGACTGGGAGCGGCTGGGACTTCAGGGATTCGGGTGAGAATGAGTGCCAGTCGGTGGTTTTGCTTCAGCTGTAGATGATATTTCAACATTCCCGAGAGTTCGATCAGCTCCCAGCGGCACGGCTTGTAATTTCCATCTGTTAATTGTGATTTCAATGTGATTTGGATGAACCATCCCAACAGTTTTATTTATTTATATTATATATATATGTATATATATATTAGGGGTGAGCTGCAATTCGCTGATTCGACAATTCGATTCGGAGAACCTCATAGTCGAATGTACCATTTTGACCACATGGGGGCGCCCATGGCTGCTGCTAAGCATTAGTTTTTACATGAAATGTCTTTGTTTTCGTTATATATTTAGCCTTTTGTCAAATAAAATCATCCTAATTTCTGTTAATATTTTTTTTAATGATGTGTGCGCTTTAACAATATAAAATATATAACAAAATATAAAAAAAAAAATCTTTTTTAAAAACCATGCTTATAGCGCCATCTTGTGGTGAAATTTTCACTGATTCGACTATCAGTCGACTATAGGGAAAATCTGATGAATCAGATTCGACTATGAAAATCCTTAGTTGAAGACACCCCTAATATATATATTATATATATATAATATATATATATATATATATATATATATATATATATATATATATATATAGAGAGAGAGAGAGAGAGAGAGAGAGAGAGAGAGAGAGAGAGAGAGAGAGAGAGAGAGAGAGAGAGAGAGAGAGAGAGAGAGAGAGAGAGAGAGAGAGAGAGAGAGAGAGAGGCAAATACACCCAGGACAGGGCGCCAATCCATCACTGGGCACACACTCACACACTCTATATGGGATACTTTGGAGAAATCAATTGACCTTAATCCATGTTTTTGGACTGTGCGTGTGTGTATATATATATGTGTGTGTATGTATATATGTAGGTATATGTGTATATATATATATATGTAGATATACGTATATATATGTATGTGTATATGTGTACATATACACACACGTGTATGTGTGTGTGTGTGTATATATATATATATATATATATATATATATATATATATATATATATATATATATATATATATATATATATGTATATATATATATATATATATATATATATATACATATATTGTGTGTGTGTGTGTGTGTGTGTATATATCTATGCGTGTGTGTGTATGTATGTAAATGAAGATATCCAGATTATATCATCCACTTTGTGAACCCGTCTCAGTTCTGTCTGCTTCGGGTTCTCGGGCCCCGATCATTACTTTAGTTATATTAACCCCAAACTGGGAAATTGATCTGGGAACTGGACGAGTCCCTTTTCATTGTTTCCCTGAACAAAGGGCAGCGCGTTTACGTGATGAGCTGCTGGATCGGCGTGAGGTTTGGAAGCGGAGGGATTGGGTTGGGCGGTTGGAGGCGGTGGCGGTTAGCGGTGGAGAAACTGATGGATTTGGTTTTGCTTGCTCACGCAGCTAACATAATGCACAGCATCAGGCTCAAGCTGCGATGGTAATTCCTCTGGTGCTGCCTTATTCCGTGCTTGGCTACACTTAAAGGCTTTTTTTTTTTTTCTTTTCTCCTTTTTTTGCGCAGTGTTCCGAAAAGCACAAAGGAGCAGCTAGTGTTTTGTATGTATCGTATGTCTGGGCCTTGTTGCCTGATTGCATGTTGTGCCGCTGATCGTGATTGTTCTCCTCGGTTCTGTGTACGACCTGCTCGGCTCTCTCGCTGCTAAAAACAGGTCTGAGGTTTTTGTTTTTAATGTTAAAGTAATCTGTACACATTCAGAGGGAGTGTGCACTCTACATGTAATACACAACAGGAACAAAGTCCACTGTGGGCAGAAGTAGCTGGCTTGTCCAATCTGGCTTGACTGGGTCCAGGGTCCGAGTGGTGGCCCACAAATATCGAGGTGTCCTGCATTCCTATCGTTCTTTTGTTTGGTGGACGGCTGACGGCGCCCCCTGGGTTCGTGTGACGGGCAGCAAATATCATGGCATACCTCATTCCATCTATTCTTTCTTTCAATACAGGGTGGCATTCTTAACAGCGCCCCCTGGATCCATGTGATGACCAACAAATATTGCTGTGTATCGCATTCCACCTGTTCTTTCATTCTTTAAAGGGTGGTGTGTCGGACAGCGCCCCCTGGATCCATGTAATGATCAGCAGGTATTGCAGTGTACCACATTCCACCTATTCTTTAATTTAGTGGTGGGTGACTTGTCTCATAGCGCCCCCTGGATCCATGTAATGATCAGCAAGTATTGCAGTGTACCACATTCCACCTTTTCTTTCATTTAGTGGTGGGCAGCATTTCGGACAGCGCCCCCTGGATCCACATAATGACCAGCTAGTATTGCAGTGTACCACGTTCCACCAGTTCTCACATTTAGTGATGGACGGCATGTGGGACAGCGTTAGACATGTCGCAGGTTACACGCTTGCTGCTGGGACCAGTTTTTGGCCATCCACAGGTGTACCGCATCACGGATGCATCTAAGCCTAATCACCATGACAACACAGTGCACTGGAGCCGCGATCAATGCTCTCCCATTCCATAATGATCAATTATGGATCATAAAGCATTGATGGTGTGATGAATGATGGATCATCGTTAGCTCAGTGGGAGGAGCCTCTCACTCTGCAGTGCTGAGGTGGTCTCCTAATACATCTCCTCATTCTCCATTCATCCATTATCTTCCGCTTTTTCCTCTATTAGGGTCGCGGGGGGGGTTCCCCATGCCCATCCAGGGGAGGATGTTTCGGGCGCTGGGCAGATACACCCAGGATAGGGGGACAATCTATTGCTGGGCACACACTCACTCACACAAACACACTCTATATGGAGCAATTTGGAGAACTCCGTTGACTTGATCCATGTTTTTGGACTGTGGGAGGAAACCGGAGAACCCGGAGCAAACCGGGATTCGAACCGAGAATCCCTAGTGCTGAGAGGAGAACATGCTAAACCACTAAGACTCCGTGCCGGCATTCATGTTAAGCAATCCTTTAAGCGAGGAGGGGGTCAGTGTGTCAAGCAGCTGTCGGGAAAGACAGAAATAGACTTGATCATGATGTTCCTGAAAGCTTGGGTGTCCTTGACTATTTCCAGGGGAGAACGTTTCGGGCGCTGGGCAGATACACCCAGGACAGGACGCCAATCTATCACTGAGCACACTCACTCACTCACACAAACACACTCTATATGGGGCAATTTGGAGAACTCAATTGACTTGATCCATGTTTTTGGACTGTGGGAGGGAACCGGAGAAACCTGAGGAAACCCACGCGGACACGGGGAAACATGGAAACTCCACCCAGATTGGGATTCGAACCGGGAATCCCTAGTGCTGAGAGGAGAACATGCCAACCTCTAAGCCACAGTGCCTCCCGGGAAAAGGATTTAGAAAAAAAAACAGAATGAAATGTTTGAATGGAGGAGTGAGCCGGTCAGTGAGTGGAGGTTTGTGGGGGGGGGGGGGGGTGGTTACCTGGAGCTGGACGGAGCGGTCAGTCAGACCCTGGACGATGGGGCAGAAGCGACTGGTTGAATTAATCCATGTTTTTGGACTGTGGGAGGGAACCGGAGAACCCGGAGGAAACCCAGACGGACACGGAACATGGAGAAACTCCACCCAGATTGGGATTCGAACCGGGAATCCCTAGTGCTGAGAGGAGAACATGCTAATCACTAAGCCACGGTGCCGCCCTCTCCTCATTCTCCTTTTGAAACATCTCTAAAGATGATGGAGAGCCATATGGTTCTGGACCTTCTGAGAAGTTGTGGGGCAGAAGGCATGGAAGTGATATTGATTTCACTTCATTACGGTGCTGCATCATTGAGTGGCTCCTGACCTTCTCTCAAAAGCCTGGCCAAAACAAGTCCAAAACAAGCTTTCTACATCAGAGGCTGTTGCTTTCCTGCTGTTTTCCTTTTTTTTACTCCCTCTTTAATCTTTGTGCTCTTTAACATCTTGGCTTTGGATACACCGTCTTTATGCATATACATTCCATTTAGTCATTTAGCAGACGCTTTTATCCAAAGCGACTTACAAATGAGAACACCACAAGTCAGAAGCCATGGAGAAAACCAACTACACTGTTAATTCATCAAACCTGATTGTTATTCGATGCTGTGCCCCCCCCCCTTTTTTAAAAATTTTTTTTAATTAAAGAGATGCGTCTTCAGTAGTTTCTTAAAACTGTTTAGTGATTCTGTCTTACGGACAGAGTTGGGAAGACGGACAGAGTGTGTCTTTGTGTGAGTGAGTGTGTGATCAGTGATAGATTGGCGTCCTGTCCTGGGTGTATCTGCCCAGCGCCCGAGACGTTCTCCCCTGGATGGGCATGGGGAACCCCCCCCCCCCCCCCAGTAGATGGATGGATGGATGGATGGATGGATGGATGGAGCTAGGGCTGGGGCAACGCATCGACTATGTCAACGTTTACAAAAATTTGCATAACTTGCGTCTATGTTGTAACAAAATGGCAACCCCCAAACCATTCACCAAACAGATGGATTTATCTGTAGTGCAAGTGGCAAAGTGTGGATGCACTTCACACCCAAACACAACAGGGTGGCGCTCTGTCAGATTTACAAAGTGGAGATGGCGTTTCACAACAGTACAACAGCTACACACCGGGATGTCTGAGCAGCAAAACGGCAACGTAGGTTCGGTTTACTCAGTTTTTTTTCTCATCTTATCATAATATTTTCAGACTTTTAACACCTTTAACGTGTTTCCGTTATAAGACGTGCATTACTGTTTCTTCATCGTCCATGTAGATAGATCAAAGTCAAAGTCAAAGTAGTCAAAGTAGGCTTTATTGTCAATTTCTTCATATGTACACTACATACAAAGTAATCGAAATAACGTTCCTCACTTTCCCGCGGTTACAGACATTTATGACATTTAACATGAGAAACAGTAGTGACAGCATAGATGTGAATTTAATTAGTAACGGTAATGATGATAATAATTATAATAGTAATAGTAATAATAATAATAATAATAATAATAACAACATAATAACTATAGTAATAATAGCAGTAACTAACAATAATAATAGTAAATAGTAGTAATATTAATAATAATAATGCTAATAATAATGCTAATAATAATAATAAAGTAATAATAATAATAATAAAGTAATGAATAATAATAATAAATATAAATATATATTATATATATATAAGTAATAAATTACAATATATGATTTGTAGCAGTAGACATCTAAAGCAGCTTTCCTAATAACGCTTACATACCATGTTTTCATATCGCACTCAGATCAGATGAATGTCCACGCTTGTATATAATCAATAAAAAAAAAATAATTATATATATATATATATATATATATATATATATATATATATATATATATATATATATATATAGTCAACATGTATAGTACATAAAATTTCAGATTTTTTTTGTCCACGATGTTTGTGACATGTCACATGCAAAGTTCAGACAGTGCAGTTTTTTTTGTTTAGTCATTCATTCATTCATTCATTCATTCATTATCTCCCGCTTTATCCTCTATTAAGGTCGCGGGGGGGGTGTTCCCCATGCCCATCCATGGGAGAACGTTTCGGGCGCTGGGCAGATACACCCAGGACAGGGCGCCAATCCATCGCAGACACGGGGAGAACATGGAAACTCCACCCAGATTGGGATTCGAACGGGAATCCCTAGTGCTGAGAGGAGAACATGCTAAACACTATGCTACCGTGCCACCCAGTTTTTTTATTTATTTATTTTTTTAATTAATTTTTTTAACCAAGAACTGACTTGTCACCTGGTTATTTAATAATTTAAAGTAAACTATTTGAGGAAAAAAAAAAAAAGAAGAATTTTCACATCCGTTATTTTTGAAAAGACATTTCAGTAATATGGGTGACACGGTGGCTTAGTGGTTAGCATGTTCTCCTCTCAGCGCTGGGGATTCCAGGTTCGAATCGCCATCTGGGTGAAGTTTCCATGTTCTCCCCGTGTCGGCGTGGGTTTCCTCCGGGTTCTCCGGTTTCCTCCCACAGTCCAAAAACATGGATCAAGGTCAATTGAATACTCCAAATTGCCCCATATAGAGTGTGTCTGTGTGAGTGAGTGTGTGCCCGGTGATAGATTGGCGTCCTGTCCTGGGTGTATCTGCCCAGTGCCCGAAACGTTCTCCCCTGGATGGGCATGGGAACCCCCTTGCAAACCTAGTAGAGGATAAAGCGGAAGATAATGGATAAATTTTAGTAATAGTAAAAGCCTCATTTTAAAATATTCCACCATCATTCTAATATGCTTTTTATTATACTTGTATTATTGAATCTCTTGTGGCTGAGATTTGATGTTTGATAAAGCTGTTAATTTTAAAGCGTTTTTGTGTTTCAGTAGAACCCTCAAGAGCACTCTGTTGAATTAGAGACAATATTTCAACATTAAAGGTTTTTATTATTTATTATTTTGGAAAGTTATTTTTATTCCAAACACAATCACATTAGAGTAATAATAATAATAATAATAATAATAATAATAATAATAATAATAATAATTAGAGTTTTCAGATTATTCGGCTAATTAAAAAATAAAATAAATAAATCATCATTAGATTAGTCGCTAGAAAATTAATCGTTAGGTGCCTCCCTAATTTAATCATAATTAATCGTATTGAATCGTATCGTTGGCAATTCTGAAGTATCGAAAACAATCGAATCGTTGGTTTAAAGAATCGGTATTGATATTGAATCCTCATGAAAGGCTCTGATGTCGACCCCTGGTCCTCACCTGAGCCACATGACACCGGACCCTGA
This sequence comes from Corydoras sp. C115, assembly GCA_019802505.1. Taxonomy (NCBI): domain Eukaryota; kingdom Metazoa; phylum Chordata; class Actinopteri; order Siluriformes; family Callichthyidae; genus Corydoras; species Corydoras sp. C115. Next base: position 400,181 of record JAFMOC010000422.1, read on the forward strand.
TAACTGCCCCAGGTGCCTCAGCTCGAAGTTGCATTTCTAATTTCATTTTTAATTCCTTGTCTGTTTTCTGTTCCTCCATCCAAATACCTTTTCGATTTTGCCCAGTTAGACATGACCGAGATGGCGTTTCCTTTGTCTGCCAGGGTTTCGAACCACTACGAACAAAAAAAAAAAAAAAATCATTTCGGCAATTTCAGACGGCAGTTAACCACAGAGAGCCCGGAGGACGACGGGCCGCCGTGGGCTGTTTGTGTGTGTGGTTTTTTTTTCTTTTCCCTGCTGCATTGTGCCAAATAACACATCCTGAAAATAGTTTTATCGAGCACACAGTGCGACTCGATTGATTGTTTTATTCACGCCTAATAATCGGAACTGCATCCCGAGTCGAAGCTATTAAAAAAATATAAAGCGTAATTTGCCGATTCGCCTCCTTATTTTCTAGCGACGCCGTAATGATGTATTGAGTTTCCGACGTCTTGGAACTTGACATGACACATTCTTTTGTAGATGAGAGAATTGGAGAGAACAAACAGGGGGGACAATAAGCTGATTTTGTTATGGGGCTTGTTTTACTTTATAGCAGGCTGTTAGATTTGGTAAAAATCTCCCTGCTGGGTAAAAAGATGCAACGCGCTTTATTATTACCTTTGTCAGCTTCCTTCTTTTGCTCTCAGCTGAAGTTAGAATAAATCAAAGAAGCGGGTGAAGCAAACTTTCAGTTCTACTTCCACCACACATTGATTTCCTTACGCCGTTTATAATCCCATTTCCTTTAGGGGGCGCCATTGCAGCTCTTTATTCTTTACCCATCCATCCTTTATCTTCTGCTTTATCCTCTACTAGCGTCGCGGGGGAAGGGGTTCCCCATGCCTATCCAGGGGAGAACGTTTGGGGTGCAGGACAGGGCGCCAATCTATCACTGGGCACACACTCACTCACACACAGACACACTCTATATGGGGCAATTTGGAGAACGCAATTGACTTGATCCATGTTTTTTGGACTGTGGGCGGAAACCGGAGAACCCGGAGGAAACCCACGCGGACACGGGGAGAACATGGAAACTCCACTCTGATTAGGATTCGAACCGGGAATCCCTAGCACTGAGAGGAGAACATGCTAAACCACTAAGCCTCTGTGCCGCGCCCCTTTTATTCTTTAGTATCCTCCAAATTCATTTCTAACCACGTGCATGTCCCCACTTACGGCCCCCCGAAACCTCCTCTTTGGCTTTCCTGTCCTCCTCGGCGGTGGCACTGTGATGCAGCGGTTGGCAAAAAAATAAGGATCAAGGTTAAATTAAATGCTTCAAATTGCCCCATATAGAGTGTGAGTGTGTGCCCAGCAATGGATTGGCACCCTGTACTGGGTGTGCTTTATCTAGGGTCAGGGGGGAGGGTCTCCATGTCCATGCAGGGGATAATGTTTCGGGCGCTGGGCACACACTCACTCACACAGACACACTCTATATGGGGCAATTTGGAGAATTCAATTGACTTGATCCATGTTTTTGGACTGTGGGAGGAAACCGGAGAACCCGGAGGAAACCCACACGGACACGGGGAGAACATGGAAACTCCACCCAGATTGGGATTCAAACCAGGAATCCCTAGCGCTGAGAGGAGAACATGCCAACCACTAAGCCTCCATGCCGCCCTTCCATCCATCATCTTCCCCTTTATCCTCTACTTGGGTGGGGGGGGGGTCCCATGCCCATGCCCATCCAGGGGAGAACGTTCTGGGCGCTGGGCAGATACACCCAGGACAGGATGCCAATCTATCACTGGACACACACTCACACACACAGACACTCTATATGGGGCAATTTGGAGAACTCAATTGACCCTGATCCATGTTTTTTGGACTGTGGGAGGAAACTGGAGAACCCGAGGGACACCCACACGGACACGAGGACATGGAAACTCCACCCAGATGGGGATTCGAACCGGGAATCCCTAGCGCTGAGAGGAGAACATGCCAAACCACTAATCCACCATGCCACCCCGTGTGTAAATACTGTAGTCAAAATATCTCTCATTATCCCTTTAGACAGAGACCTGGTCGACGTTGCAGCACAGTGTTAATCGTCATTTCGTTCTCCGTCCGTCAGACCGAGCCCCGAGCGCCGAGAGGCCCGGAGCGGCCGGTCTCTCCGTCCCACAAACCTCCACCCGGCCCGGGGCCGTCCACTTCCCGCCGTTATCATCACCGGCACCGCGAGAGCCGCCTGTGGGGTCCGCGGTTATAAATCATGCAGAGATGTGTATAAATATATTCCGACGTCCCTTTCTGGGTTGGTGAGTCACCTCCGCGTGGAGGCTCCCAGGCCGCTCCGATATCCAGGCTACGGGGAGGGGGAAATAGGGCGAGACTGGCGACTCGCACCCGGGGCGACCGCGGGACGTCGCGAGCTAATATTTTATTTCGGTCTCGGCCCGGCTGCGGCACGGCGCCGCGTTAATGTGGCTAACGCAACCTTGGGAAAGCTTCACCAGAGGGAGACGGCGAGTCGAGCAACCTTAGCTGCGAAAGTTCGCCGGATAAGGCGGCTCGTTTTTCTCTTTGATTTATGACTGTTTTTGTTTCCCGGGAACGAAATGATGAATCTGTTTCCCCGCCGCTCTTAACGGCCGGGAAGCCGGCACCGTTCTCCCGGTGGCGGCCCTAATGAGCGAACGATGGGGGCAGGTGCTGTTCATGTTTTAAAACAACCCCCCCCCCCTCCCTGCGTTTTCCCTCAATGAGCATAAATTAGGTCCGATCTCTTTAATATTTAAAGCTCGTGTGTGGAGCCTCCGTCTATAGCTGCAGGTGGGAGGTTCGAGGAGGGTCAGCGTGCACGTTTTAACCTTGCCGCCGCCGTTCGGGAGATAATGTTGGGATTAATGGGCGCAACGGTTGATGCAGTCACTTGCCGCGATGCCGTGGTGGATGTGGTGATGCAGCGTATATGTAGATACAGATAAGAAAAAAAAAAAAGAAAAAAGAAAAGCACGGATCGTTTGCAGAAAGTGGGCCAGAAGGAGGCCGAGTATTGAGATGAATTAGGGGGAGTAATGAATAGAGAAAGTGGCCGGTCATTAAGGCTGGAGGAGGCAGCGGCTGAGAGCCGCTAATGAAAGCTGGAGCTGCTTCTCCGGGACGAATAGACAAGAGTTCAAAGCGCCAGCATTTTCATTAAAAGCACTTTTCCTTTATTTCTTTATTTTGCCGCACGTGTTCTCGCTGGAACCGCACGCTGACGACTGGCTGTGACGACTGGCTGCGGGAACCGCACACTGACGACTGGCACACTGACGACTGGCTGCGGGAACCGCACACTGACGACTGGCACACTGACGACTGGCACACTGACGACTGGCTGCGGGAACCGCACGCTGACGACTGGCTGTGACGACTGGCTGCGGGAACCACACACACACTGGCTGCGGGAACCGACTGGCACACTGACGACTGGCTGCACGCTGACGACTGGCTGTGACGACTGGCTGCGGGAACCGCACACTGACGACTGGCACACTGACGACTGGCACACTGACGACTGGCTGCGGGAACCGCACGCTGACGACTGGCTGTGACGACTGGCTGCGGGAACCACACACTGACTACTGGCTGCGGGAACCGCACACTGACGACTGGCACACTGACGACTGGCTGCGGGAACCGCACGCTGACGACTGGCTGTGACGACTGGCTGCGGGAACCGCACGCTGACGACTGGCTGTGACGACTGGCTGTGACGACTGGCTGCGGGAACCACACACTGACTACTGGCTGCGGGAACCGCACACTGACGACTGGCTGCGGGAACCGCACACTGACGACTGGCTGCGGGAACCGCACACTGACGACTGGCTGCGGGAACCGCACACTGACGACTGGCTGCGGGAACCGCACACTGACGACTGGCTGTGACGACTGGCTGCGGGAACCACACACTGACGACTGGCTGTGACGACTGGCTGCGGGAACCTCACACTGATGACTGGCTGCGGGAACCGCACACTGACGACTGGCTGTGACTTCTGGCTGCGGGAACCGCACGCTGACAACTGGCTGCGGGAACCGCACACTGACGACTGGCTGCGGGAACCGCACACTGACGACTGGCTGTGACGACTGGCTGCGGGAACCTCACACTGATGACTGGCTGCGGGAACCGCACACTGACGACTGGCTGTGACTTCTGGCTGCTGCTGACAACTGGCTGCGGGAACCGCACACTGACGACTGGCTGCGGGAACCGCACACTGACGACTGGCTGTGACGACTGGCTGCGGGAACCTCACACTGATGACTGCGGGAACCGCACACTGACGACTGCTGCGGGAACCGCACACTGGACTGCTGCGGGAACCGCACACTGACTGGCTGTGACGACTGGCTGCGGGAACCTCACACTGATGACTGGCTGCGGGAACCGCACACTGACGACTGGCTGTGACTTCTGGCTGCGGGAACCGCACGCTGACAACTGGCTGCGGGAACCGCACACTGACGACTGGCTGCGGGAACCGCACACTGACGACTGGCTGTGACGACTGGCTGCGGGAACCTCACACTGATGACTGGCTGCGGGAACCGCACACTGACGACTGGCTGTGACTTCTGGCTGCGGGAACCGCACGCTGACAACTGGCTGCGGGAACCGCACACTGACGACTGGCTGCGGGAACCGCACACTAATGACTGGCTGTAATGACTGACTGCGGGAACCGCACACTGACGACTGGCTGTAATGACTGACTGCGGGAACCGCACACTGACGACTGGCTGTAATGACTGACTGCGGGAACCGCACACTGATGACTGGCTGCGGGAACCGCACACTGATGACTGGCTGTAATGACTGGCTGCGGGAACCGCACACTGATGACTGGCTGCGGGAACCGCACACTGATGACTGGCTGTAATGACTGGCTGCGGGAACCGCACACTGACGACTGGCTGCGGGAACCGCACACTGACGACTGGCTGTAATGACTGACTGCGGGAACCGCACACTGACGACTGGCTGCGGGAACCGCACACTGATGACTGGCTGTAATGACTGACTGCGGGAACCGCACACTGACGACTGGCTGTAATGACTGACTGCGGGAACCGCACACTGACGACTGGCTGCGGGAACCGCACACTGATGACTGGCTGTAATGACTGGCTGCGGGAACCGCACACTGACGACTGGCTGCGGGAACTGCACACTGATGACTGGCTGCGGGAACCGCACACTGACGACTGGCTGCGGGAAATGACTGGCTGCGGGAACCGCACACTGACGACTGGCTGCGGGAACCGCACACTGATGACTGGCTGGCTGCACACTGACGACTGGCTGTAATGACTGACTGCGGGAACCGCACGCTGACGACTGGCTGTAATGACTGACTGCGGGAACCGCACACTGACGACTGGCTGTAATGACTGGCTGCGGGAACCGCACACTGACAAACTAACTAACGAACTAACTCGAACCTGGATCCCCAACGCTGCCAGTTGGACGTTGCCCCGGTTAGAAACCTTGATTTAATAAACCCGTGGCCGTGAGCTTGAACGCAACACCTGAAGTCAGAGTCCCAATACGTGTCCTCATCAAGTGCATCAGCACTAAAGGAAGTGAGAACTGAAGCGAGGCGGCCGGCTGATGTTTTTGTTTTATTTCTGGTCTTTCTCAGCGGAACAAACGGGGCACTTTGGGGTGATTATGATCGGTGGGACCCGGCACTCGACGGCGCGCCTCCTGATTGGAACCTCCTGCAGGGAGGAGCACTGCCTTCTGTTTAAAGCTCAGGCTCCGGCGCCACTTGAGGAAATGATGGATATTGTTATTTCGTCGCATGGGTCCGTCTCCAGATGTTCCCCTTTTGTAATCGAGCACTTCTGTGTGGGGGGGGGGGGGTGATGGGGTGGTGGGGGGGGACGAAGACGACAGGGGCGTCGATGGCGTTTAATATCCGTCTCACTGATACGTGAAAAGTCCCGCTGCTGATTGCTTCACACGGGCTGATCGACCCAGCTGCATCCAATCACATCCGCCGTAACGTCGCCAGAAAGATCACACCTCTGGGGCTCGGTTCTCTCGGTCCTCTTGGTTCTCTCGGTTCTCTCGGTTCTCTTGGTTCTCTTGGTTCTCTCGGTCCTCTCGGTTCTCTTGGTCCTCTCGGTTATTTATCGGTCCTCTCGGTTCTCTTGGTCCTCTCGGTCCTCTCAGTTCTCTTGTTCCTCTCGGTTCTCTCGGTCCTCTCAGTTCTCTCTGTCCTCTCGGTCCTCTCAGTTATTTCTCGGTCCTCTCAGTTACTTCTCGGTCATTTCGGTTCTCTCGGTCCGTCTGGGGCTCGGTCCTCTCGGCCCTTTCGGTTTTCTCTGTCCTCTCAGTTCTTTCGGGCCTTTCGGTTCTTTCGGTCCTCTCGGTCCTCTCGGTCCTCTCGGTTCTCTCGGTTCTCTTGGTTCTCTTGGTTCTCTCGGTCCTCTCGGTTCTCTTGGTCCTCTCGGTCCTCTCGGTTATTTCTCGGTCCTCTCGGTTCTCTTGGTCCTCTCGGTCCTCTCAGTTCTCTTGCTCCTCTCGGTTCTCTCGGTCCTCTCAGTTCTCTCTGTCCTCTCGGTCCTCTCAGTTATTTCTCGGTCCTCTCAGTTACTTCTCGGTCATTTCGGTTCTCTCGGTCCGTCTGGGGCTCGGTCCTCTCGGCCCTTTCGGTTTTCTCTGTCCTCTCAGTTCTTTCGGGCCTTTCGGTTCTTTCGGTCCTCTCTGTTCTCTCGGTCCTCTCTGTTCTCTCGGTCCTCTTGGTCCTCTCAGTTATTTCAGTCCTCTCTGTCCTCTCTGTCCTCTCGGTTCTCTCGGTCCTCTCTGTCCTTTCTGTGCTCTCAGTCCTCTCTGTCCTTTCGGTCCTCTCGGTTCTCTCGGTCCTCTCTGTCCTTTCTGTGCTCTCAGTCCTCTCTGTCTTTTCGGTCCTCTCGGTTCTCTCGGTCCTCTCTGTCCTTTCGGTTCTCTCGGTCCTCTCTGTCCTTTCGGTCCTCTAGGTCCTCTCGGTCCTCTCGGTCTTCTCTGCCCTCTCGGTCCTCTCGGTTCTCTCGCGCCGCCGTCGTGGAGATGGAGGGCTTGCATTCTCGATGTGCTCACTCTTAGCCTTCGTCCCCCCCCCCCCCCTCCCCAGCTTTTTTGCGGCACGGCGGCAGGAATCGGCCCTCGGTCTGCACGCAACGACCCCGTTTGATTTCCGCCGGCGTAATCCCGGCCGTGCAGCGGCTGATTATTTTGCCCCTTTGCCCCCCCGCCTCACCTGCAGATGATGAAGACGGTTGCACACTCATGAGCTTTGCATCTCAATGACGAGCCCGACAGAAGCCCACGTCCCCATGTCCACCATGTCCACGCATCATCGTCCCCCGTCCTGCCGGGGAGCACCGAATCTCATTTACTCTCCGACCCCGGAGCTGCGTTTGTTTTTGATTTGATTTTATTTGATTTTATTATTCTCCCTCTCCTTCAGGCCGCCAGCCGATGGGTGACACCCGCGTTGGTGTCAAGGCTTCTCATTACTGACCCCCTTAACACCGAAAAATCAGGCGAGTGCCGAGAGATAACATGCCGGCCCCCTCGTACGTTCTCGCGGATAAACGGCGAGTTTTCGGTTCTACCGCAGCCTCGTGTGAGTTCTTTGGAGAATTGGGATGGCCCGAGTCAAAAGGTCTGCTTTCTTTCTGTTAAAATGAAAAATGGGGTTTATGAAAATACGATTACTGCGTTACTCAGCGTTCAGTTTAGTAAATTACCCCGTAGGGGGAGGGGGGGGGTGTCCAAGAGGCAAACTGGGCAGATCTTTAATGGAACAGGAGCTGGGTGTTTGTGAAGACTAATAAATAATTGTTGATTATTTAAAAACATCAGGTTCTTATGTGGCGGCACGGTGGCTTAGTGGTTTAGCATGTTCTCCTCTCAGCATGTCCTCCTCTCCTCTACAGGTTAGCATGCTGTAGTAAATGTACAGCATCTGGGCACACGCGTGTGTGTGTGTGTGTGTGTGTGTGTGTGTGTGTGTGTGTGTGTGTGTGTGTGTGTGTGTGGTGGGGGGACGGGGACGGTACGCCCAATGTTGTTAGGCCCGGAAAATAATGATCAATTGTGTCCAGAGGATGGAGGACACAAAAACATGGATCAAGTCAATTGAGTTCTCCAAATTGCCCCATATAGAGTGTGTATGTGTGAGTGAGTGTGTGCCCAGCGATGGATTGGCGCCAAAAAGATGAATTTTCACATCCGTTATTTTTGAAAAGACATTTCAGTAATACGGGTGGCTTAGTGGTTGGCATGTTCTCTTCTCAGCACTGGGGATTCCAGGTTCGAATCCCCATCTGGGTGGAGTTTCCATGTTCTCCATGTTCTCCCCGTGTCCGCATGGGTTTCCTCCGGGTTCTCCGGTTTCCTCCCACAGTCCAAAAACATGGATCAAGTCAATTGAGTTCTCCAAATTGCCCCATATAGAGTGTGTCTGTGTGAATGAGTGTGTGCCCAGCGATGGATTGGCGCCCTGTACTGGGTGTATCTGCCCAGCGCCCGAAACGTTCTCCCTTGGATGGATTCTCCCCCCCGACCCTAATAGAGGATAAAGCGGGAGATAATGAACGAATGAAAGGTTCTTATGACGCCCGAAACGTTTTCCCCGGATGGGCATGGGGAACCCCCCCACAACCCTAATATATGATAAAGCGGATGATAATGAATGAATGGATGTAAAGCTTAAAAACCAAAGGCCTGTCCAGTGGAAAAAGTAGCCAGAAATGTGTGAACACTCCTGATCTAAACCCATGAAATGCATCTAGCTTTGTAAAAACAGTTTGGGGAAGGTCTCATTATGGTCCAACATGGCAAGACATGGTTGGAAGTGTTTGGTGTGAACGAACATGCCCTTAATAAACCTTATTAAACACCTTTAAGCTGAATTAGAACCTCAAACCAGATGGTCTCGCCCAACATCAGTGCCCAACCAACTGAACAAGAATGCTCTTAAGGATTAAATGGTTCTAAATGAGTTCTCCACGTGGGGGCAAAGATGGAGGACTCACAGTTCCTTTTTCTGTAGTGTATCAGCAGCAGGGTGTGTGTGTGTGTTGGAGACATTGATCAGACCGATGTCCGAGTCGAAGCTTCTGATTGGACGCTGTCTGACTCCTCACCTCTGTTGTGACCCCAGTCCGTCGCCTCGTTTTAATTTCCTCTGATCATTCAGTGTAAACGAATCCCGTTTGATTCGCTCTCATGATTTAATACAGAGTCCCCCCCCCCGCCTGCGCCCCCGTCGGTTTTACATCACATCGGCGTCGGCGTGATTTTTAATCTTTGCTTTTTCCTCCCGATGCCGAGCTCGAGTGCGTCCACATCTCTGATTTCTCACTCCTGTCTCACTCCTGCGCATCGATCCCGTTAGCATTTCATTACGCATCAGGTTTCCCTCGCTCTGTGAAACCCGCCGTTTACGCCGCTTCCCTCGATTCAAAATCCACATAAAAAACAGGCTTCGCTTGGCACAGCTTCCATCCTGCTCTTTGGAGCCTATCCCGTCATGTGCATTGAACGAAACGCAGGACGGGTTCTGCCTGGATCACGCCTTATACGGTCATATAGTTTTAATTAAACTCCCGTTGGAGCCCCGTTCGCCTCATCATTATTATCATTATTATTCATTCATTCATTCATTATCTCCCGCTTTATCCTCTATTAGGGTGGGGTTCCCCATGCCCATCCAGGGGAGAACGTTTCGGGCGCTGGGCAGATACACCCAGGACAGGGTGCCAATCTACCACTGGGCACACACTCACTCACACAAACACACTCTACTGTACATAGGGCAATTTTGCAGAACTCAATTGACTTGATCCATGTTTTTGGACTGTGGGAGGAAAGCGGAGAACCCGGAGGAAACCCACGCAGACGCGGGGAGAACATGGAAACTCCACCCAGATGGGGATTCGAACCGGGAATCCCTAGCGCTGAGAGGAGAACATGCCAACCACCAAGCCACCATGCCATTATTATTATTATTATTATCATTATTATTATTATTATTATTATTATTATTATGGGGCGGCACGGTGGCTTAGTGGTTGGCATGTTCTCCTCTCAGTTCTAGGGATTCCCGGTTCGATTCCCCATCTGGGTGGAGTTTCCATGTTCTCCCCGTGTCCGTGTCCGGGTTCTCCGGTTTCCACAGTCCAAAAACGTGGATCAAGGCCAAATGAGTTCTCCAAATTGCCCCATATAGAGTGTGTCTGTGTGAGTGAGTGTGTGCCCAGTGATGGATTGTCGTCCTGTCCTGGGTGTATCTGCCCAGCGCCCGAAACGTTCTCCCTTGGATGGGCATGGGGAACCCCACCGCGACCCTAATATAGGATAAAGCGGAAGATAATGAATGGATGGATGTATTATTATTATTATTATTATTTATTATTATTATTATTATTATAGAGGCTGTATGTCATGGCATCATATCAGGGAATAAGTATTCTATACGATCGTCTCCCTCCACTCAGCTTTGCTCCGCTTTGCCAAATTCAAGTCAGGTTGCCCCCCTCCCCCCGTCCCCCTCCCCCCTTCCTTTTTGCTTTACCTTGAGGAGTCACCCAGACATACATGCTCGAATTTGATTAGTAGATGCTGGGAGGCATGCAGCTTGTTGATTAGAACTGTACGAGGACTGCATGATGATTGCATCGGATGGCTCACTGCCTTCCCTCCTCCCTTCCTTTTTTTCTTTCTTTTTTCTTTTTTTATTTCATTTTCACTATTTCTTTCATATTTGCCCCCCCCCCCTGCTCCCCCCTCCTCGTGAACACATTGTACCCTGAATAAGAACCTCCTGTCCTGCGATTGTTTCCCAAAACAGGACTCCGGGGACAATGCTAATCGGATGAGTGGATTCACATCTCTTATTCACATCTTTAAAAACAGTTTGTTCTCGGGTTTATCGGGTTACGGCGTCGTTATGTGGTCAGCCATCACGTCTATTGACCGAGACACAGCGTCATACCAGAAGCTGTAAGACTCTTAAACTCCACTTAAATCAACAGACACGCCCCATAAACACTGACACTACGATACTCTTCCAATATACAATATCTCAGGGCTGCTATATTTTTTTTATATATATATATATATATATATATATATATATATATATATATATATATATATATATATATATATATATATATATATATATATTGCTATTATATTTTTATATTTAAATTTTTATTTCCATCCATTATCTTCTGCTTTATCCTCTATTAGGGTCGCGTTCTCCCCATGCCCATCCAGGGGAGAACGTTTCAAACACTGGGCAGATACACCCAGGACCAATCTATCTCTTGGCACACACACACTCTAAATGGAGAATTCAATTGACTTCGATCCATGTTTTTGGAGAACATGCTAACCACTAAGCCATCCGTTTTAAATCCATCCATTATCTTCCGCTTTATCCTCTACTAGGGTCGCGGGGGGGGTTCCCCATGCCCATCCAGGGAAGCGTCTCAGGCGCTGGGCAGATACACCCAGGACAGGACACCAATCCATCACTGGGCACACACTCACTCACACACACACTCTATATGGGGCAATCTGGAGAATTCAATTGACTTCGATCCATGTTTTTGGACTGTGGGAGCAAACCGGAGAACCCGGAGGAAACCCACACGGACACGGGGAGAACATGGAAACTCCTCCCAGCTTGGGATTCGAACCGGGAACCCCGAGCGCTGAGAGGAGAACACGCCAACCACTAAACCACCGTGCCACCCTACAATTTTATATACGCCACTATATTAAATGTTTTATTTTATTATTATTATTATTGGGCGGCACGGTGGCTTAGTGGTTTGGCACGTTCGCCTCTCAGGTCTAGGGATTCCCGGTTCGAATCCCCATCTGGGTGGAGTTTCCATGTGCTCCCCGTGTCCGCGTGGGTTTCCTCCGGGTTCTCCGGTTTCCTCCCACAGTCCAAAAACATGGCTCAAGGTTAATTGAATTCTCCAAATTGCCCCATATAGTGTGTTTGTGTGAGTGAGTGTGTGCCCAGCGATGGATTGGCGCCCTGTCCTGGGTGTATCTGCCCAGCGCCCGAAACGTTCTCCCCTGGACATGGGGAACCCCACCGCGACCCTAATAGAGGATAAAGCGGGAGATAATGGATGAATGGATTATTATTATTTCTTTTTTTTTCTGTAACGTAATATTCAAATTAAAAAAATTGTTAATTAAACGGAATTTCGTTTACATTTCACGTACCATGTTATATAAATGACAAACTCTCCTTGAATCCTCGCATCCCACTGTTTTTACTAAGTAGACGGCGGTATGTCCGCCAGCGTTTCGGGTTCGATTTGTATCTGTAATGAAATGCATGATGAAGACGGCTCCGGCTTTTTGGCCGTGGAAACGATCCTGGAAACGAGCAACATTCACATTTAAGATGTGAGAAGCTTTCCAGCCCTATCACACTGCCTGTTTAGATGACTGTGTAATTATATTGTCATCTCTCTGTATGGAGCCTAATCCTTATAATGCATGCTGTTTTGTACCAGTTAAAAGCTTGGCCACGCCCCCTTCTGGCTCCACTTATTGTCCATGTTATCAGTTGCACTTACTGGTCTTTGTAGTTCTGCAATTACAGACTGAAGTTCATTGACGTGGGCTTTCCAGCACGGCGCTATGACCCTCATTGCCCTCCTCATTGTATCATGACCCCGTATTCTAACTCCAACTATCAAAATGGGAAGTTTGGATAAAAGCGTCTTTAAAGTGACTCAATGTCATGCAAATGAAGAACTTACTACAGTCCGCCCTTCTGAGTTCTGTAATGCTTCCACATTCCAAATTGCCCCATAGAGTGTGTGTGTGAGTGAATGTGTGCCCAGTGATAGATTGGCGTCCTGTCCTGGGTGTATCTGCCCAGCGCCCGAAACATTCTCCCCTGGATGGGCATGGGGAACCCCACCGCAACCAATAATGGATGGATATTCAACATGAAGCCGGGCGACTTTTTTAACTATTATTTACAATTCACAATTTCTTTATTATTATTTTAACCTGCCGTGTGTCAGGACCCACACTTTGGAAAATGCTGGGATAGGCTGTGTCTCAATAGTGTTAGGACCTTTGAATGAATAGACAGCCTCAGGTGTATGACATCAGCACCCGGCCATGTTTTGAACTTTGGAAGGCTCCTTCTAGTCACGTGACCAGACTCCAGGGTGGGCAGCAGGGTGTTTTCATGGATAGCACATCCACCTCTTGGTGCACCATCGGGGTGGAGTTTGCATGTTCTCTCTGTGTCCATGTGGGCTTTCTCCAACATGACCAAAACCATGGCCACTCCAAGGCGCTATGACCCTCATTGCCCCCCTCATTGTATCATGACGCCGTATTTTAACTCCAACTATCAAAATGGGAAGTTTTGTATAAAAGCGTTTGTGACTCAATGTCATGCAAATGAAGAACTAACTACAGTCCGCCCCTCTAAGTTCTGTAACGCTTCCACATTCCAAATTGCCCCATATACAGTGTGTCTGTGTGAGTGAATGTGTGCCCAGTGCTAGATTGGCGTCCTTTCCTGGGTGTATCTGCCCAGCGCCCCGAAACGTTCTCCCCTGGATGGGCATGTGGAACCCCCCCCCCAACTCCCCCTCAACCCTAATATAGGATAAAGTGGAAGATAATGGATGGATATTCTACATGAAGCCGGGCGACTTCTTTTAACTATTATTTACAATTCACAATTTCTTTATTATTATTTTTATCACCTGCCGTGTGTCAGGACCCACACTTTGAAAAATGCTGGGATAGGCCGTGTCTCAATAGCGTTAGGACCTTTTAATTAATAGACAGCCTCAGGTGTAGGACATCAGCACCCGGCCATGTTTTGAAGGCTCACGTGACCAGACTCCAGGGTGGGCAGCAGGGTGTTTTCGTGGATAGCACGTCCACCTCTGGGCACGGTAGCTCAGTGGGGGGGTGGTTGCTCAGTGGCCCGAGACGTTCTTTCCTGGATGGGCATGGGGAACCCCCCCTGCGACACTAAAAGAGGATAAAGTGGAAGATAATGGATGGATGGATGGAAATGGTACATATAGACGTACCTGAGGTTATATTTAGATTTCGTGTCTGCACTTTATTTTAGTAAAATTGAAAACACGATAATAATTCAGTTGTGAAGATTCTCGTGGTTCCCGGAACACCAGTGTTAATGTCATGCAAATGAAGAACTGACTACAGTCCGCCCCTCTGAGTTCTGTAACGCGTCCCATTACTGACGTCTGTATGAAGACCGGAATGAACCAGCATCACAATTTCTTTATTAATATTTTAACCTGCCGTGTGTCAGAACCCACACTTTGGAAAATGCTGGGATAGGCCGTGTCTCAATAGCGTTAGGACCTTTTAATTAATAGACAGCCTCAGGTGTAGGACATCAGCACCCGGCCATGTTTTGAAGGCTCACGTGACCAGACTCCAGGGTGGGCAGCAGGGTGTTTTCGTGGATAGCACGTCCACCTCTGGGCACGGTAGCTCAGTGGGGGGGGGGGGGGGTAGCTCAGTGGCGCGAGACGTTCTCCCCTGGATGGGCATGGGGAACCCCCCCCTGCGATAGTACATATAGACGTACCCGAGGTTATTTTTAGATTTCGTGTCTGCATTTTATTTTAGTAAAATTGAAAACACAATAGGCGGCACGGTGGCTTAGTGGTTGGCACGTTCTCCTCCTAGCGCTAGGAATTCCCGGTTCGAATTCCCATCTGGGTGGAGTTTCCATGTTCTCCCCGCGTCCGCGTGGGTTTCCTCCGGGTTGTCCGGTTTCCTCCCACAGTCCAAAAACATGGATCAAGTCAATTGAATTCTCAAAATTGCCCCAAATAGAGTGTGTCTGTGTGAGTGAGTGTGTGCCCAGCGATGGATTGGCACCCTGTCCATGGATTGGCACCCTGTCCAATCCGAGACGTTCCCCCCTGGATGGGCATGGGGAACCCCCCCACACCGTGACCCTAATAGAGGATAAAGCGGAAGATAATGAATGAATGAATGAATGAATGAAAACACAATAATAATTCAGTTGTAAAGATTCTCGTGGTTCCCAATGTTAATGTCATGCAAATGAAGAACTGACCACAGTACAGTCCACCCCTCTGAGTTCTGTAACGCTTCCATTACTGACGTCTGCATGAGGACCAGAATGAACCAGCATCAAGGCGTGACCTTCCACAAGTGAACAAAATCAACTACAACTGGAGTATTATTACATCAGGAACCGTCTGTGCATCCAGAGCAATTCCGTCATTCGGAAAACCCGGTCACCTCAGAGTCCCGCATGTCTCCACTGCGTCGTCGAAGACAATGAACCAGCGTTTTCTTCCTCGGACTTCATTTAAATGGACCGGCTCTCGGGCCCCTCCGCGTCCTCCTCCTTCTCCCCGTGCTTTGGGCTGCAGTTTTGTTTTCAGTCTCCAGCTTGTGGTCAATTCCAGCTGTAATTTAGCCTCTGAAGTGCACCCACGCCTCTTGACAGCGACTTTTGGAAAATTGGCTATTGATGCTTGCAGCACTTCTTTCCTCGCGCCGAGGCAATTTCGCACGGCCGTGTCGGGCGGCGCGCTCCCCGATACGCCATGAGTGACATGATGAACAGGACCCCAAAGCTTTGGATGAGCGCTGAAAGAGTTGAGAGATGGGCTCCATCTTTTTTTTTTTTTTTTTTTTTCTTTTGGGGTTTGGATTCTGTAAAATAAAACGTTGTACGTCTGAATGTTTTAAAATACCAAGCGATACACAGAAAAGTGCGGTGCAGACGACTTCTTTACCAGCTCACTTACAAATTCTCAGTGCCTCCTGTTTAGTTAAAAATCCACAGCCCTATGTGAATTCCGTCCCCTAAACTGGGTCCACGTGCGTCCCAGGGCCGATCCTGGAGACATGGGTAAACAATTTTGATTGATCAGCACATTCACAGTCCCCCCCGTGGAATATGGAAGCCTAATGAATTAAGATGTAAAGTATGTCTTTATTTTTTTTTTAAGGTGACATTAAAATAAACAGCCCCATTAGCCGTTCCCTTCATTCGCCGCTCCGGGGGATTAGTCTTATATTTTGGCGAGGAAGAAATCTGTGCACTTTGTTTGAAACAAAAGGTCTACTGAGCGTCCATGTCGACCTGCAGCTTCCCTCTTGCTGGTCTTCACTCTGTGTTGGACCACTTTGAGTTGGCATGATGGGGAACGGTGAATGGGGGACATCCATCCATCCATCTATCCATTATCTTCTGCTTTATCCCCTTCTAGGGTCGCAGGTGGGTTCCCCATGCCCATCCAGGGGAAAACGTTTCGGGCGCTGGACAGGATGCCAATCTATCACTGGGCACACACTCACTCACACAGACACACTCTATATGGGGCAATTTGGAGAATTCCATTGGGATTCGAACCTGGAATCCTCAGCGCTGAGAGGAGAACATGCTAAACACTAAGCCACCATGCCACCCTGATTGGGGAACAGTGGGGGTTAATGATGCACTATATGGACAAAAGTATAGGGACTCACTTTTTATTCAGTCCTATTGCAGCAGATGTTTGATATCCAACACCTTCCTCTGGATTTTGGCTAATGGTATGGTTCTACCTTCCTCAGTGGGTGTGGTCGTTGAATTGTTAAGGTGCTGGACTCTTCATGTCCATCGTAGTTGTCTCTGTGGGTCCCTAAACATGGCTCTTAACGCTCATTGCTCCAGCAATTCTGTATCAGGGCTGACCTCATATTTTAACCCCAATTATTAAGCTGGGATCCTTGTATGTCGCTTTGTATACATATTCTGCTATACAAACGTGGAGGAAACCCACGCGGGCATGGGGAGAACATGCCAACTCAACTGCAGAATGGATTCCAATCACACTCCATATGAATTGAACCCAGGACTTCCAATGTTGTTAGTGAGCCATCCCTTTAAATTGATCTAATAATGAAATCAGAACGGTCCTAGTAATGACCCACGCTCAGTATAACGGAATATAAAGTCCTGGATCGGGACGTCCCATCTTCACGAGTCAGCAAGTTTGCTTCCTCTAGGACTTTGTGCCTCTATTAATTAAAGAAATGAACAATTAATCTTTTATTTATTAATTTTTTATTCACACTCCATATTGTTTGTAAGCCATCATGCTGTCCCTTTAAATTTATCTAATACTGAAATCAGAACGGTCCTAGTAACGACCCAAGCTCAGTATTACGGAATATAAAGTCCTGGATCGGGACGTCCCATCTTCACGAGTCTGCATGTTTGCTTCCTCTAGGAATTTGTGCCTCTATTAATTAAAGAACCGAACAATTCATCCTTTATTTATATTTTTCTTTTTCTTTTGTGTCTTGTGTTGACAGCTGGGTGCAGAACTTCGGACATGAGGGCCTCGGGCTTCTCCTGGATATCCTGGAACGCCTGCTGCACAAAAAACAGTGAGTTCCACGCGGCGGTTTATACATCTGTGACATCGTAGTACCAATCGGTGCGTCCCGTTTGGAGTTCTGAAAGGATTCCAGACAGGACCTTCACTGAACGCTGGATAAACGAGAGGCGAGAAAGTTTGTTCTTTACCTGCGAATGCGCCACTCTCTGTGTTCCAGCCAGGAGAAGGTTGATAAGAAGAGTCAGCACAAAGTCATCCAGTGCCTGAAGGCTTTCATGAACAACAAGGTAATAGCATCAGTGAACAGCAGCCTCACGCCGCCAAAGTCTTTCTTTCACTTCAAAAATCGACCTCTCGCTTATTGGCCAGCTTGTGTTTAAAGTCATTTCAAGTTCCTCACTCAGTCCACGTTTGCAATCAGTCCTGCTCTTCATCTTCCTCACACAGCATGCGTTCTGCATTAATAATGCCTTTAAAAGAATAAAGATTAACCTGCAGTTTACATTATTATTATTGTAGCTTCCTCAGATTCAAAGTCGACAGCACAAATATTCTTTCCAATACTGATTAGGTTTATTCTTGAGTATGCACCTTAACTTTGTACATAATCTTAAACCCAACCGTAAGAACTGTAACATAAATCAAATAAACAAATATACAATGAGCGATTTACATGTTACCTATTACATATTAATCTTAAGACTGATCCTTTGTTGGTTATCACACGAATTTACCGAATTTACATCTTGATTTAGAACCGTAATTACATATCAATTCACTCTAATGCTAGAAAGGGTAATAAACATAATTGGTATATTAACAGAACACAAACCTCATTGGCTGCATGAAATATCTGAGGAGAACTATGGTTACGTTGTTCCTGTGGGTCTTTCCTTTCCGAATGACCCTAAATGCTAACTTTGGAACCTTTGTAACGTGGTAACCGCGGTAATTAACATTGTCAATGTTCTTAGAAGAGCAAAAGTTCTATCATACACTATCATACGACTCCACAAACTTTAAACCAATCAAAAACTACAAACTGCTTACGTGGGCAGTTACAATTATTATTGTATTATACATGAAGGTGGTACAGTGGCTTAGTGTTAGCATGTTCTCCTCTCAGCACTAGGGATTCCCAGTTCGAATCCCCATCTGGGTGGAGTTTCCATGTTCTCCGTTTGTCCTCCCACAGTCCAAAAACATGGATCAAGGTCAATTGTATACTGTAGATTGCCCCATATAGTGTGTGAGTGTGTGTGTGTGTGTGTAACACAATTTACATCTGTGTTGGTTTCCTCCAGGTTCTCCGGTTTCCTCCCACAGTCCAAAAACATGGATTTAAAAGAATAAATAATGCCTTAAAGAATAATAATGCCTTTAAAAGAATAAAGATTAACCTGCAGTTTACATTATTATTATTATTATTATTATTATTATTATTATTATATTATACATGAAGGTGGTACAGTGGCTTAGTGTTTAACATGTTCTCCTCTCAGCACTAGGGATTCCCAGTTCGAATCCCCATCTGGGTGGAGTTTCCATGTTCTCCGTTTGTCCTCCCACAGTCCAAAAACATGGATCAAGGTCAATTGTATACTGCAGATTGCCCCATATAGAGTGTGTGAGTGTGTGTGTGTAAGACAATTTACATCTGTGTTGGTTTCCTCCAGGTTCTCCGGTTTCCTCCCACAGTCCAAAAACATGGATTTAAAAGAACAAATAATGCCTTAAAGAATAATAATGCCTTTAAAAGAATAAAGATTAACCTGCAGTTTACATTATTATTATTATTATTATTATTATTATTATTATTATTATATTATACATGAAGGTGGTACAGTGGCTTAGTGGTTAACATGTTCTCCTCTCAGCACTAGGGATTCCCAGTTCGAATCCCCATCTGGGTGGAGTTTCCATGTTCTCCGTTTGTCCTCCCACAGTCCAAAAACATGGATCAAGGTCAATTGTATACTGCAGATTGCCCCATATAGAGTGTGTGAGTGTGTGTGTGTGTGTGTAACACAATTTACATCTGTGTTGGTTTCCTCCAGGTTCTCCGGTTTCCTCCCACAGTCCAAAAACATAGATTTAAAGGGTATTGGCCTTTTAAATTGCTCCACGTTGGCTTAGTGTTTAGCATGTTCTCCTCTCAGCACTAGGGATTCCCGGTTCGAATCCCAATCTGGGTGGAGTTTCCATGTTCTCCCCGTGTCCGTGTGGGTTTCCTCCGGGTTCTCCGGTTTCCTCCCACAGTCCAAAAACATGGATCAAGGTCAATTGAGTTCTCCA
The DNA here is from genome assembly GCA_019802505.1 of Corydoras sp. C115. Classification (NCBI taxonomy): domain Eukaryota; kingdom Metazoa; phylum Chordata; class Actinopteri; order Siluriformes; family Callichthyidae; genus Corydoras; species Corydoras sp. C115. Next base: position 419,912 of record JAFMOC010000422.1, read on the forward strand.
GATTGCCCCATATAGAGTGTGTGTGTGTGAGTGAGTGTGTGCCCAGTGATAGATTGGCGTCCTGTCCTTGGTGTAACTACTCAGTGCCCGAAACGTTCTCCCCTGGATGGGCATGGGGAATCCCCCCCCCAGGGATCATAATAGAGGATAAAGCAGAAGATAATGAATGGATATTCTACATGAAGCCGGGCAGTCACTTTATTATTATTTTAACCTGCCGTGTGTCAGGACCCACACTTTGGAAAATGCTGGGATAGGTTTCCTCCCACAGTCCAAAAACATCAAGCTCAATTGAGTTCTCCAGATTGCCCCATATAGAGTGTGTCTTGTGAGTGAGTGTGTGCCCAGTGATAGATTGGGTGTATCTGCCCAGCGCCCGAAACGTTCTCCCCTGGATGGGCATGGGGAACCCCACGCGACCCTAATAGAGGATAAAGCGGAAGATAATGAATGAATGAATGGTGGGCAAGTCATTCAGCAAGTCAGCATGGATCAGCACTTCCATTAAGGGCGTCCTGCAGGACCGCCAGTGGTAGGGTGTGGTAGGTCAGTGGTCAGGGTGTTGGGTCTATCAATCTGAAGGTTGGGGGTTCAAATCCCAGGTCCACTGAAGTCACCAATGTGGGTCCTTGAGCAAGACCCTTAACCCTCATTGCTCCAGGGATGTTGTGATGAACCCTGTGCTCACCTTGTAAGTCGTTTTGGATAAAGGCGTCCAATAAATGACCAAATGTAAAAAAAATGACCAGTCCAATAGAAATCCAGTAATCGTCGTTGCTTCAGCAGAACCATGGATGAAGATCTGACGACACCTCCCGGAAATTTAGCAACAGCCAAAAGAAACAAATAAGAAAAGCAGTTAGAGCTGATAAAGCCCAGGGTTTGATTGACACAGTGCAGCCTCTCCAGCCGGGTGTCTTCATCTTCCTCATCTTCCTCAGTTTATTCAGCGGTGCTTTATCAAGCCGTCGTTCCATCCGTACACAGTTATCCAATGAGGCAGCATGCCGCTCCCCCGGGACCACGGCGCAGACACGCACGGGCCGGCGTGGTGCCCAGCGACGGAGCCCTTATAAGGGAAGTCTACATGAAGCTGTGTGTAATGAGGCAGCGGGCTGTTTGTCATCTCGTATTGACATTTAAAGCAGCGGCTGCTGGAGGAATGGGATTTAAATCAATCCTGATATCAGCTTTGCAACTCCACTCCTCACTCCATTCAGTCAGACCGGTCCGAATCGATACCCAATGAGAACCGGACCGCCGTCAGTCGAGGACCAGTCAATAGCGGGTAATTACGAGACATCAACCCAAATTATAAGCATCTCCAAACTATGTTAACCAGTGACCAGTGACGTGATTCAACGTGGACAGCGAGACGAGGAAACCTTCAAGAACATGGATCAAGTCAATTGAGTTCTCCAGATTGCCCCATATAGAGAGTGTGTGTGTGAGTGAGTGATGGATTGTCAGTGATGGATTGGCGTCCTGTCCTGGGTGTATATGCCCAGCGCCCAAAATGTTCTCCCCTGGATGTGCATGGGGAACCACTTTCCCCCCCCCCGACCCTAGTAGAGCTTAAAGCAGAAGATAATAGATGGATGGATGGATACTGTCTTATGTAAGGTGTACTTTTCCCCGTCATTATGATAGCAACAACACACGGACACACCTTTAATCAAGCTGCACGGTTGACGACTCTCTGCAGATTGCTAAACTAGAACCCTTGGAGAACCTTATCTTTGATTCAATTCACAAAATCTTTAGAGTATTTATTTATTTTTTATCAAGGTCAATTTGAATTGTCCACATTGCCCCATATAGAGTGTGTGTGTGTGAGTGAGTGAGTGTGTGTCCAGTGATGGATTGGCGTCCTGTCCTGGGTGTATCTGCCCAGCGCCCAAAATGTTCTCCCCTGGATGGGCATGGGGAACCGCTTTCCCCCCGACCCTAGTATAGCTTAAAGCAGAAGATAATAGATGGATGGATGGATACTGTCTTATTTAAGGTGTACTTTTCCCGTCATTGCGATAGCAACAACACACGGACACACCTTTAATCAAGCTGCACACTGCATGGTTTACGACTCTCTGCAGATTGCTAAACTAGAACCCTTGGAGAACCTTATCTATGATTCAATTCACAAACTCAGATGGGGATTCGAACCGGGAATCCCTAGTGCTGAGAGGAGAACATGCTAAGCTATCGTGCTATCGTGCCACCCCAGGTTTAAATTTCTGCTAACTAGTGTCTGTATTGGGGTGGAGGTGTATATTCCATGTTCTCCCCATGTCCGTGTGGGTTTCCTCCGGGTCCTCCGGTTTCCTCCCACAGTCCAAAAACATGGCTCAAGGTCAATTGAATTCTCCAAATTGCCCCATATAGAGTGTGTTTGTGTGAGTGAGTGTGTGTCCGGTGATGGATTGGTGTCCTGTCCTGGGTGTATCTGCCCAGCACCCGAAACGTTCTCCCCTGGATGGGCATGGGGAACCCCCTACCCCCGCGACCCTAATAGAGGATAAAGTGGAAGATAATGGATGGATGGATTTAAAACGGGTGGCTTAGTGGTTTAGCATGTTCTCCTCTCAGCACTAGGGATTCCTGGTTCGAATCCCAATCTGGGTGGAGTTTCCATGTTCTCCCCGTGTCCACATGGGTTTCCTCCGGGTTCTCCGGTTTCCTCCCACAGTCCAAAAACATGGCTCAAGGTCAATTGAATTCTCCAAATTGCCCCATATAGAGTGTGTCTGTGTGAGTGTGATCTACCTGATCACGTCGAGGAATGTCGTACACGTTCTTTATCCTAATAGGGGATAAAGGGGTAGATCATGGATTGATGGATGGATGGTGTCTGTATGAGTGAGTGAACATGTGCCCTGCGATGGACTGGCGCTCTGTCCTGGGTGTATCTGCCCTACCATTCTCCCCTGCATGTTCACGGTGGGGGGGGGGGGCACCCTCTCCTGCGCGACTCTAGTATCATATTAAGCCCAAAGATGCTGAGATGGGATTAGTTAATGTAACCATTACTTTCCATCCGTCTGTAAACCCTTAAATAATTCTCACCGTGCAGAACCATCACGCGTCCCGATGTCCTTACGACGTCTGATCTCAGCTTCCCGCTGACTTCACACGTTCCGGACGGCCGCAAACCGAGCTCTGGAGGACGGCGGCGTCTTTCCTGCGTCTCAGAACTCAGAAGGGGGTTCCCGGGCCCAGCTGCCGGAGCAGTCCAAAGGGGCGTTTAATGATTCGGCTACCCGTATCGCAGCAGAGCGATGGAAGTGGATCCCTCATGAGCCTCCCCCCCCCCCCCCCCCCATCATCCAGTTCTCTGCCTTTTCCCTAAATGCAGAACCCGGCTTCTGCTTACGAGCCTTTGAAAGGAATTGATTGGCTGGACATAGTTGATAGTGAACACAGTGCCCCCCGGTGATGAGGAGATTCATGTTGAGGCTGGAACGATCGCACCGTGATGGCCTCGTGCCCCCGGCGCCGCCCCGGTCATTATTCTTCCTTATCCCCTCGCGACTTAACGGCACGGCGCGGCTCGCGCTAAACTCCCGCCGTGTTTTTGTTAAATTAGATTAGCGATCTTTAGCTGGATTTATTAACGCCTTATTTATTCTAATTGATAGATTCATCAGTGTCTGGCAGAAAATACCTCGCGATTGATTACATTAGTATGCTCCATTAATTTGGGTGCCCTGTTTTTATATTAAAATAAAGGGGGGGGGGGGGCAGGAGGACTTGATTAAAATGATACGCTCTCGCCGAAAGGGGCAGAATGCTGAGCGGCGCGGTTCGTAGAACGTGTACGACATTCCTCGACGTGATCGGGTAGATCACAGAGACACTCTATATGGGGCAATTTGGAGAATTCAATTGACCTTGATCCATGTTTTTGGACTGTGGGAGGAAACCAGGAGAACCCGGAGGAAACCCACGAGGAGAACATGGAAACTCCACCCAGATTGGGATTCGAACCGGGAATTCCTAGCACTGAGAGGAGAACATGCCAAACACTAAGACACCGTGCCATCCATCCATTATCTTCCGCTTTATCCTCTACTAGGGTCGTGGGGAAGGGGGGGGGTTCCCTATGCCCATCCAGGGGAGAACGTTTCGGACGCTGGGCAGATACACCCAGGAGAGGATGCCAATCTATCACTGGACACACACTCACTCACACAAACACACTTTATATGGGGCAATTTGGAGAACTCAATTTGGAGAACCTTGATCCATGTTTTTGGACTGTGGGAGGAAACCGGAGAACCCGGAGGAAATTCACGTGGACACGGGGAGAACATGGAAACTCCACCCAGATTGGGATTCGAACCGGGAGTCCCTAGTGCTGAGAGGAGAACATGCCAACCACTAAACCACCATGCCGCCCGTTTTAAATCCATTCATTCATTATCTTCCACTTTATCCTCTACTAGGGTTGCGGGGGGGTTCACCATGCCCATCCAGGGGAGAACGTTTCGGGCGCTGGGCAGATACACCCAGGACAGGGGGGCAATCTATCACTGGACACAGACTCATTTACACAAACACACTCTATATGGGGCAATTTGGTGAACTGAAATGACTTGATCCATGTTTTTGGACTGTGGGAGAAAACCGGAGAACCCGGAGGAAATCCGGAGAACCCGGGGAGAACATGGAAACTCCACCCAGATTGGGATTTAACCCTGGAATCCCTAGTGCTGAGAGGAGAACATGCCAACCACTAAGCCACCGTGCCGCCCCTTTTAAATCCATTAATCCATTATTTTCCACTTTATCCTCTATTATGATTGTGGGGGGGGGTTCCCCATGCCCATCCAGGGGAGAACGTTTCGGGCGCTGGGCAGATACACCCAAGACAGGACACCAATCTATCACTGGACACAGACTCACTCACACAGACACACTCTATATGGGGCAATTTGGAGAACTCAATTGACTTGATCCATGTTTTTGGACTGTGGGAGGAAACCGGAGAACCCGGAGGAAACCTCGTGATTGATTACATTAGTACGCTCTATCAATTTGGGTGCCCCATTTTTATTAATATATATATATATGTATGAAGAGGGCAGGAGGACTTGATCAATACGATCCTCTCTCGCTGATCCGGCGCAGAACGCTGATGCGGCGCGGTTGGTAGAACGTGTACGACATTCCTCGGCGTGATCAGGTGGATGTGCTCGTTCACCCGCGGGCCCGCCGCCATTCCAGACTCCTCCTGTCACCCGGCGGCATCCTGGGAATCGTTCCACGCTCGGCTTCTGCCAGCCAGGTGTTCCCGCCCAGCTGGCACGGGGCATCAGCCGAGTGGAACGCGGGAAGGTGCTTAAAGACATTACCGAACACGAGCGCGCCTACACAACTCAATCTGCGCCGCGCCTGCGAGGCTGCGTCGGTACACGGGTTCCGACGAGAACTTAGAACAAACAGCTGTTTAAACGCAACGCAACACACGCCATTAATCGGCGCGATTACGAGGAACTTAAAAACCTTATTAAACTCCTCTCGCTTTAGAACGCGAGCGTTTCCTTCAGATATAAATATCATAAACACAATAATTGGCATCCATATGCCCTTATTTACATATTCATTTTTATTTTTATTGTTTTCCCTTAGTTGTTAGCATGTTCTCCTCTCAGCGCAAGGGATTCCCGGTTCGAATCCCCATCTGGGTGGAGTTTCCATGTTCTCTTCGTGTCTGCGTGGGTTTCCTCCGGGTTCTCCGGTTTCCTCCCACAGTCCAAAAACATGGATCAAGTCAATTGAGTTCTCCAAATTGCCCCATGTAGAGTGTGTCTGTGTGAGTGAGTGAGTGTGTTCCCAGCGATGGATTGGCGCCCTGTCCTGGGTCTATCTGCCCAGCGCCCGAGACGTTCTCCCCTGGATGGGCATGGGGAACCCCACCGCGACCCTAATATAGGATAAAGCGGGAGATAATGAATGAATGAATGAATTGTTTTCCTAGATATTCTGTTTGTTAGTCCCCTGTTGGTTCTCTGTTCTCTGTACACTGATGTAGTCCATATTTTTCTCTGCATCAAGGAAAGTGGCCACGCCCCCTTCTTGCTCCGTCCTCTATTTCCTCCACTTATCATATAGATGGACTTTGTAGTTTTACAATTCCAGACTGTAGTCCATCTGTGTTCTGGTGTTTGTTAGTCCCCTGTTGGTTCTCTGTTCTCTGTTGGTCAGGAGCATCACAGAACAGGTATCATTTGGGTGGTGGATTGTTTATTGTCGGTTCTGCAGTGACACTGATGTGGTGAGGGTTTTTTTTGTAGTTTCATTTCTCCACCTCTGTCACACTGCTGGGATAGGACTAATGTACCCACCAAATACTCCCTGATCTGTGGTGGTACTATTGGGGTTCTGACCATTAGAGAACAGAGTAACACAGTATGTACTGTAGAACACAAACTGTCGTTCTAAAATTCCAGACTGTAGTCCATCTAAGTCTTTACTTGAAGTGGAACTGAGAACATGGATGGAACCACCTACAACTGCTCTGTGGTGGTACTATTGGGGTTCAGACCATTAGAGAACAGAGTAAAGTACAGTATGTACTGTAGAACACAAACAGATGGACTACAGTCTGGAATTGGAGAACTACAAAGTCCATCTTTACAAGGACATTGATTGTATTACAGTTGCTCTGTGGTGGTTCTATAGGGGTTCTGACCATTAGAGAATAGAGTAACATGGTATGGAACCCAAACCACTAAGCTTTCTGTGAGGTGGTGGTACTATTGGGGTTCTGACCACTAGAACAGAGTAAAGGGGACGTACACAGTATGTACTGTAGAACACAAACAGATGGACTACAGTCTGGAATTGGAGAACTACAAAGTCCATCTTTACAGGAATTGGAACTGAGAACATGGATGGTACCACCCCTGCTCTGTGGTGGTACTATTGGGGTTCTGACCATTAGAGAACAGAGTTACACAGTATGTACTGTAGAACACAAACAGATGGACTACAGTCTGGAATTGGAGAACTACAAAGTCCATCTTTACAGGACGTGGAACTGAGAACATGGATGGTATTACCGTTGCCCTGTGGTGGTAATATAGGGGTTCTTACCATTAGAACAGAGTCAACACAGTATGTACTGTAGAACACAAACAGATGGACTACAGTCTGGAATTGTAGAACTACAAAGTCAATCTTTACAGGAATTAGAACTGAGAACATGGATGGTACCACCACTGCTCTGTGGTAGTACTATTGGAGGACCAGCAGAAAGAGGTATGGCGTGAACACAGATGGACTACAGTCTGGAATTGTAGAACTACAAAGTCAATCTTTACAGTAATTGGAACTGAGAATATTATTTGCTCGTTCAGAGGACGGCGTTCTGATGCGGTTCTCGTTTCTGTCTCGTCTCAGTATGGACTGGATCGGATCCTCGGGGAGGAGAAGAGCTTGTCTCTGCTGGCTCAGGCGATGGACCCTCGTCAGCCGGCCATGATGACGGACGTCGTGAAGCTGCTGTCTGCCATCTGCATCGTGGGAGAGGAGAACACGTACGACCTCTAATCACACATCTGTTCTGTTCTGAAAGTGCTGAGTTCTCAATTAAAATATTTAAGTTCTAGATTATGGACCTCAGATAAGGTGCGGCTCGGTGGCTTAGTGATTAGCATGTTCTCCTCTGAACGGTAGGGATTCCCAGTTTGAATCCCAATCTGGATGGAGTTTCCATGTTCTCCACGTGTCCACGTGGGTTTCCTCCGGGTTCTCCGGATTCCTCCCACAGTCCAGAAACATGGATCAAGTCAATTGAATTCTCCAAATTGCCCCATATAGAGTGTGTCTGTGTGAGTTAGTGTGTGCCCAGCGATGGATTGGCGCACTGTCCTGGGTCTATCTGCCCAGCGCCCAAAACGTTCTCCCCGGATGGGCATGAGGAACACCCCACCGCGACCCTAATAGAGGATTAAGTGGAAGATAATGGATGGATGGACTGCAGAAGGACTGCATCTTATACAGGGGAGAGGGTTCCATGCAAATCCAGAGGAGAACACTTCATGTTCTAAGCAGATTAGAACATCCAATTTAGAGCAGCAAATTCACCTTTAATCCATGTTTTTGGACTGTGGGAGGAAACCGGAGAACCCGGAGGAAACCCACACCGACACAGATACACCCAGCATGGGTGCCAATCTATCACTGGGCACACACTCACTCACTCACACAGACACACTCTATATGGGGCAATTTGGAGAATTCAATTGACCTTGATCCATGTTTTTGGACTGTGGGAGGAAACCGGAGAACCCGGAGGAAACCCACGCGGACACGTGGAGAACATGGAAACCGGGAATCCTTAGTGCTGAGAGGAGAACATGCTAAACACTAAGCCACCGTGCCGCCCGTTTTAAACCAAACCATTCATTGATCTCCCGCTTTATCCTCTAGTAGGGTCGCTGAGGGGGGTTCCCCATACCCATCCAGGGGAGAACGTTTCGGGCGCTGGGTAGATAGACCCAGGACAGGACACCAATCTATCGCTGGACACACACTCACTCACACAGACACACTCTATATGGGGCAATTTGGAGAACTCAATTGACTTGATCCATGTTTTTGGACTGTGGGAGGAAACCGGAGAACCCGGAGGAAACCCACGCGGACACGGGGAGAACATGGAAACTCCACCCAGACGGGGATTCGAACATGGAATCCCTAGAGCTGAGAGGAGAACATGCCAAACCACTAAGCCCCCCGTGCCACCCCTTACTGAGAACAAAACAAAACGGTTCCTGTTCTCTGTGGTTGGTACATAATTCAGGAGGTGTGAGATTCAGAGCTGCTGGAGGTTCAAGCCCCGCCCACACCTGATGATCTCACACTGAAGCCGTGATGACGGTGCGAGCGCCGTCAATCAAACCGACGGCGAGGAGAACATACCAATGTGGATGTGAAGTCACGTGATGCGTGATGTCGTTTACGTCTGGTCCTGACGCTGCGTTGTCGTTGTTGTTGTCGTTGATGTGTGCAGTTTGGAGAAGGTGCTGGAAGCCATCACCGGCGCTGGGGAGAGGATGGAGACCAGTCGCTTCTGCCCCATCGTCCAGGGTCTGACTGACCGCTCCGTCCAGCTCCAGGTAACCCCCCCCCCCCCCCCCCCCGCCCCCAAACCTCCACCCACTGACCGGTTCCCTCCTCCATTCAAACATTACATTCTGTTTTTTCTTCTCCATCATTTTTCCGGGAGGCACTGTGGCTTAGAGGTTTAACATGTTCATGTAACGGTTCGAATCCCAATCTGGGTGGAGTTTCCATGTTCTCCCCGTGTCTGCGTGGGTTTCCTCCGGGTTCTCCGGTTTCCTCCCACAGTCCAAAAACATGGATCAAGTCAATTGAATTCTCCAAATTGCCCCATATAGAGTATGTGTGAGTGAGTGTGTGTCCAGTGATAGATTGGTGTCCTGTCCTGGGTGTATCTGCCCAGCGGCCGAGACGTTCTCCCCTGGATGGGCATGGGGAACCCCCCCCCCCCCCGTGACACTAATAGTGGATAAAGTAAAAAAAAATGGACGGTTGGACTTAAAACAGGTGGCACAGTGTCTTAGTGGTTTAACATGTTCTCCTCTCAGCACTAGGGATTCCCGGTTCAAATGCCAATCTGGTTGGAGTTTCCATGTTCTCCCCGTGTCTGCGTGGGTTTCCTCCGGGTTCTCCGGTTTCCTCCCACAGTCCAAAAACATGGATCAAGTCAATTGAGTTCTCCAAATTGCCCCATATAGAGTGTGTCTGTGTGAGTGAGTGTGTGACCAGTGATGGATTGGCACCCTGTCCTGCCCAGCGCCCGAAACGTTCTCCCCTGGATGGGCATGGGGAACCCCCCCCCACCCCCCCCCCCCCCCCCCCCCCCCCCCACCCCCCCCCCCCCCCCCCCGTGACACTAATAGTGGATAAAGTGAATAAAAATGGACGGTTGGATTTAACATGGGTGGCTTTTTTTTTAACATGGGTGGAGTGTGTTTGTGAGTGAGTGTGCGCCCAGTGATAGATTGGTGTCCTGTCCTGGGTGTATCTGCCCAGCGCCCGAAACGTTCTCCCCTGGATGGGCATGGGGAACCCCCCCCCCCACCTTGACCTTAGTGTGAAAATAATCTGTGGTCAGTGTGTGAGACAGTAATGAGCATCACTGACTGCAGACAGAACCAGAGAGAACGACTGACTGCAGACAGAACCAGAGAGAACGACTGACTGCAGACAGAACTAGAGAGAACGACTGACTGCAGACAGAACCAGAGAGAACGACTGACTGTAGACAGAACCAGAGAGAACGACTGACTGCAGACAGAACCAGAGAAAACGACTGACTGCAGACAGAACCAGAGAAAACGACTGACTGTAGACAGAACCAGAGAGAACGACTGACTGCAGACAGAACCAGAGAAAACGACTGACTGTAGACAGAACCAGAGAGAACGACTGACTGCAGACAGAACCAGAGAAAACGACTGACTGTAGACAGAACCAGAGAGAACGACTGACCGTGAGACTGACAGACTGAGACGCCGACGAGAAGCTGAGCTCTACAAATATCTGCCATCGTTTCAGCGAACGGGGAACTCAAAAATTCATTTACAAAATCCTCCGGGACGCGGAACGTTAACGTTCTGCCAACGCGAGTCGCGGCGCTCAGCCAGGTCCTCCGTGAAGATCCGCCATATGTTGTGACTGCGTTCTCCCACAGGGGGCTCCACGCTTTAATCATCCCCCCTGACAACAGAGACAGCCGTGTGAATGTCAGCTCCCGAGTCGTCCTTTAAAACCCCCGAAACAAACCGGCGCCACCTTCAGGTCGAGTCGTCTTTAAAACCCCCGAAACAGCGCCACCTTCAGGTCGACTCGTCCTTAAAACCCCCAAAACAGCGCCACCTTCAGGTCGAGTCGTCCTTAAAACCCCCGAAACAGCGCCACCTTCAGGTCGAGTCGTCTTTAGAACCGCCTGAACCAGCGCCACCTTCAGGTCGAGTTGTCTTTAAAACCCCTGAACCAAACCGGCGCCACCTTCAGGTCGAGTCGTCTTTAGAACCCCCGAAATAGCGCCACCTTCAGGTCGAGTCGTCTTTAAAACCCCCGAACCAAACCGGCGCCACCTTCAGGTCGAGTCGTCTTTAAAACCCCCGAAACAGCGCCACCTTCAGGTCGAGTCGTCTTTAAAACCCCCGAACCAAACCGGCGCCACCTTCAGGTCGAGTCGTCTTTAGAACCCCCGAAAAAGCGCCACCTTCAGGTCGAGTCGTCTTTAAAACCCCCGAAACAGCGCCACCTTCAGGTCGAGTCGTCTTTAAAACCCCCGAAACAGCGCCACCTTCAGGTCGAGTCGTCTTTAAAACCCCCGAACCAAACCGGCGCCACTTTCAGGTCGAGTCGTCTTTAAAACCCCCGAACCCGGCGCCACCTTCAGGTCGAGTCGTCTTTAAAACCCCCGAACCAAACCCGGCGCCACCTTCAGGTCCAGTCGTCTTTAGAACCCCCGAACGCCACCTTCGTCTTTAAAACCCCCGGCGCCACCTTCAGGTCGAGTCGTCTTTAAAACCCCCGAACCCGGCGCCACCTTCAGGTGGAGTCGTCTTTAAAACCCCGAACCAAACCGGCGCCACCTTCAGGTCGAGTCGTCTTTAAGTTGGGGGGGGGGGGGGGGGATTTGACGTCGCCGAAATGTCACGTAGAACGATAAAAAAAGCCTGGAGTGCCGCGTTTACTGCGGCGGAACACTGCGGCGACGTCAGATTAACGAGTTTGCACACAGACGTTAATTTTACATCACGGATGTTTACCTCCTCCATGTGCAAACGCCGCTCCTGACCATCACGCTGCCGGCCAATGAAATGCTTCGCTTTCTATTAACACATCGTGGCCAATTTTGCACTTATTATTTTTCCTCATCCCAAAACCAGCTGGAAATCGGAGGCGGCACGGAACCAGGGAAGGTGCCAGGCTTTAATTTTCATGCCGGGTTCCGTTTTAACGCCGTCAGGAGCTCAGTGCTGTGTACAGAGCGCAGGCTTTCTGTTAATAATTATTTGTGTAGTATAAGTGGTAAAGGGGATTAGTGTTTAGTATGTTGTTAGTATGTTCTCCTCTCAGCACTAGGGATTCCCGGTTCGGATCCCAATCTGGGTGGAGTTTCCATGTCCTCCCCATGTCCGTGTGGGTTTCCTCTGGGTTCTCTGGTTTCCTCCCACAGTCCAAAAACATGGATCAAGGGCAAATGAATTCTCCAAATTGCCCCATATAGAGTGTGTCTGTGTGAGTGAGAGTGTCCAGTGATAGATTGGCGCCCTGTCCTGGGTGTATCTGCCCAGCATCCAAAACGTTCTCCCCTGGATGGGCATGGGGAACCCCCCCGCGACCCTACTATAGGATAAAGCGGAAGATAATGGATGGTTGGATTTAACATGGGTGGCACGGTGTCTTAGTGATTAGCATGTTCTCCTCTCAGCACTAGAGATTCCCAGTTCAAATCCCAATCTGGGTGGAGTTTCCATGTCCTCCCCGTCTCCGTGTGGGTTCCTCCGGGTTCTCCGGTTTCCTCCCACAGTCCAAAAGCATGGATCAAGGTCAATTGAATTCTCCAAATTGCCCCATACACTGGATAGTGTGTTTATGTGCCCAGTGATAGATTGGCGACCTGTCCTGGGTGTATCTGCCCAGCGCCTGAAACGTTCTCCCCTGGATAGGCATGGGGAACCCCCCCCCCCCTTTTCCCCATCATTTGATACCAAAAACACACAGACACACCTTTAATCAAGCTGCACGGTGAATGGTTGACGACTCTCTGCAGATTGCTAAACTAGAACCCTTGGAGAACCTTATCTCTGGTTCAATTCACAAACATCTTTGGAGTATTTCAGTTGCGAACCCTTCAGTTTGCAGCTTCAGTAATGAACAGACCCACATCTGACTGATTTTTTTTAACGTTGTGTGTAGCAAAAGAGCTTCCAATATTTTTTGCCGTTTTTATTTTTTTTTTTTGTTGAAAAAAAGCTGTGCTGTAGGTTAAGAGTTTAAAAGCATTTCTGAGGACGGCGGTCGATTCGGTCCTTTTTAAAAGCCCAGAGAATCTGCCTTTGCCTTTTCTGCGTTTGGTCATATGAGGGTCTTGGTGGTAAACACACAGCAGCCCGAGGAAAACACAATTATGAGATTTGAACCTCTTAAGGAGGTTAACAGGGCGTAATCTGTCAACGGCTTGAGCTGATGTGGGTTAACACCTGACTCTTAAGCGTGGACGGCATGCAGCCATCCATTTGTGTGATTGTGTGATCAGCTAATCAAGCAGCGGCGCCAAACATGAAGTCCTGCTGGAATTTACACCAAACATTCAGATTGGAAACGGCGTGGCGTGGTTCTCCTGTTCAAGTAACGTCCATTCCACCATTCAGGAACCTTAAGCAATGCTCCAGGGATGTGGAGTAATGTACTTTGACCCCAACCGTCTGTTCAAAATTTTGGACACGTCCTCCACTTATCATATAGATGGACTTTGTAGTTTTATAATTCCAGACTGTAGTCCATCTGTGTTCTGGTGTTTGTTAGTCCCCTGTTGGTTCTCTGTTCTCTGTTGGTCAGGAGCATCACAGAACATGTATCATTTGGGTGGTGGATTTGTTGTCAGTTCTGCAGTAACACTGATGTGGTGAGGGGGGGTTTGTAGTTTCATTTCTCCACCTAAGTCACACTGCTGGGATAGGACTAATGCACCCACCAAATAACCCCTGCTCTGTGGTGGTACTATTGGGGTTCTGACCATTAGAACAGAGTAAAGGGGACGTACACAGTATGTACTGTAGAACACAAACAAATGGACTACAGTCTGGAATTGTAGAACTACAAAGTCCAGCTTTACCGGAAGTGGAACTGAGAACATGGATGTACCACCACTGCTCTGTGGTGGTGCTATTGAGGTTCTGACCATTAGAACAGCGTCAACACAATATGTACTGTAGAACACAAACAGATGGACTACAGTCTGCAATTGGAGAACTACAAAGTCCAGCTTTACCGGAAGTGGAACTGAGAACATGGATGTACCACCACTGCTCTGTGGTGGTGCTATTGAGGTTCTGACCATCAGAATCAGGGCGTCAACACAATATGTACTGTAGAACACAAAACAGATGGACTACAGTCTGCAATTGGAGGTGTCCAGGTACCGGAAGGTGGTGAGAACATGGATGTACCACCACTGGCTCTGTGGTGGTGCTGGTGAGGTGACCATCAGATCAGGGGATGGGTGGCGGTGGGGAGGCAGTGGGGTGGTGGTGGGGTGGGGTGGCGGTAGGTTGGTGGTGGGGAGGCAGTGGGGTGGCGGTGGGGAGGGGTGGTGGTGGCGGTGGGATGGTGGTGGGGAGGCGGTGGGGTGGCGGTAGGTTGGCGGTGGGGAGGCGGTGGGGTGGCGGTGGGGAGGCGGTGTGTGGTGGCGGTGGGATGGCAGTGGGGAGGCGGTGTGGTGGCGGTGGGATGGCGGTGGGGAGGCGGTGGGATGGGATGGGGTGGCGTTGGGGAGGCGGTGGGAAGGTGGTGGGATGGTGGTGGGGAGGCGGTGGGGAGGCGGTGGGATGGCGGTGGGATGGTGATGGAAGGTGGCGTTAGGGAGGCGGTGGGATGGTGGTGGGGAGGCGGTGGGAAGGTGGTGGGATGGTGGTGGGGAGGCGGTGGGAAGGTGGTGGGATGGTGGTGGGGAGGCGGTGGGAAGGTGGTGGGATGGCGGTGGGGTGGCGGTGGGGAGGCGGTGTGGTGGCGGTGGGATGGTGATGGGGTGGCGTTAGGGAGGCGGTGGAGGGTGGTGGGATGGTGGATGGTGGTGGGAAGGTGGTGGGATGGCGGTGGGGTGGCGGTGGGGAGGCGGTGTGGTGGCGGTGGGATGGTGATGGGGTGGCGTTGGGAGGCGGTGGGGAAGGTGGTGGGATGGCGGTGGGGAGGCGGTTGTGGGCGGTGGGATGCTGATGGGGTGGCGTTAGGGAGGCGGTGGGAAGGTGGTGGGATGGTGGTGGGAAGGTGGTGGGATGGCGGTGGGGTGGCGGTGGGGAGGCGGTGTGGTGGCGGTGGGATGGTGATGGGGTGGCGTTAGGGAGGCGGTGGGAAGGTGGTGGGATGGCGGTGGGGAGGCGGTGGGAAGGTGGTGGGATGGTGGTGGGGAGGCGGTGGGAAGGTGGTGGGATGGTGGTGGGGAGGCGGTGGGGAGGCGGTGTGGTGGCGGTGGGGAGGCGGTGGGATGGTGATGGGGTGGCGTTAGGGAGGTGGTGGGATGGTGGTGGGGAGGCGGTGGGAAGGTGGTGGGATGGTGGTGGGGAGGCGGTGGGGAGGTGGTAGGGAGGCGGTAGTCTGTGTTCCTGAGTGTCTGCATCGCGCCGACTGATTAAAGCCTCAGAGTTTGGGTTTAATTGGTAGCAGAGGGAGGCGAGACGGGCGCCACTCCGCTCAGCCTTCACCGTGGGATCCCGTCGCTCGCATCGTGCACATCCTGCCCCACACGAGCACGCGTGAAAACGCCGCGCCGCCGCGTTCCGGATCGGGAATTGTAATCACGACCTAAAAGCCTTTCTTCCTTTTGATTTCTGCTTAAGATTAATGATGAATAGAATCACAGCAGGTGCACTTTTATCACGCCGACCCGCCACTTCAGTACACTGTAGAACATCCAGCACCCCGCGCGAGGGCCATTAACCCAATATTAAACATTTGCCGGGGCTGTTCCTTCACAATAAGAGCCTTTACCGTCAATAAATACTTAATGCGGAGAGTCTGCGGCCGGCTGCTGGCGTGTTTACACGAGTCGACTCGGCTCCCGAAGCCTTCCTCAGAGCACGGGAACGTAATAAAGTGGGAACGACCCCTTCAAGGCAAACCCATTCATATCCACGAAGGCCGGCGGGCGGGAAGCTGTTTATGTTTTATTGATATTGGTGACGGGTGGTTCTCACATCACAGATGCACAGGTTTCAGCCTCGCTGACCTTGTAAATGATTTAGAACGTAATTTTTGGCGTCGTTCTAAATCAATGCTCCAGTCTGCGAAAAGAAAACGTCTGTGAGGGGAGCTTACATACCAATGGGTTCGGTTTGCACCAGATCATCAGAGTCACATGACTGAGGTCTGTAATTGTTGGGGCACAGGTTGGATCTGTAGGGTGAGGTGGTGGAGGGGGTGTGGTGGAGGGGGGTCGGGGGGGTCAGTGAGTGGGATCGGGTAATAGATGTTTGAGAATTCATCCATCCATCCATTATCTTCTGCTTTCTTCTACTAGTGTGTGTGTGGGGGGTTCCCCATGCCCATCCAGGGGAGAACATTTCGGGCGCTGGGCAGATACACCCAGGACAGGGCGCCGATCTATCACTGGGCACACACTCACTCACACAGACACACTCTATATGGGAATTAGTGCCCACTATTTGGGCAATTTGGAGAATTCAGTTGACCTTGATCCATGTTTTTGGACTGTGGGAGGAAACCGCAGAACCCGGAGGAAACCCACGCAGAGACGGGGAGAACTTGGAAACTTCACCCAGATTGGGATTCGCATCGGTAATCCCTAGCGCTGAGAGGAGAACATGCTAACCACTAAGACCCCGTGCCGCCCTGATGTTTTAATAGTGTGTAGAAATTGTAGCGTGGTAGCTCAGTGGTCAGGGTGTTGGGTTATCCATCTGAAGGTTGGGGGTTCAAATCCCAGGACCACTGAAGTTACCAGTGTGGGTCCTTGAGCAAGACCCTTAACCCTCATTGCTCCAGGGATGTTGTGATGAACCCTGTGCTCACCTTGTAAGTCGCTTTGGATGAAAGCATCTGCTAAATGATCAAATGTAAGCCATAATTCATGTTTTAAATGCGTCCAATCGTTCTTTGGAAAAAGACCTTAAGGTTCATTTTGCTGATTATTTTATTTAAAGTGACTTACAAGTATCCCAACCTTGATGGTTGGGGTCAGAGTGCAGGGTCAGAAATGCATGATACAGCCCCCTCTGGAGCAATGAGGGTTACGGGTCCTGCTCAAGGAACCACAATGGACTTGGGATTCGAACACCCAACCTTAATATTGACAACCCAACACCCCAACCACCAATATAATACAATATAAATACAATACAATACAATAATACAATACTAATACAATATTAATACAATATTAATACAATACAATAATACAATATTAATACAATAATACAATATACATACAATACAATAATACAATATAAATATAAATAAATATAAATATAAATACAATAATACAATATAAATACAATACAATATAAATATAAATAATACAATATAAATACAAAATATAAATACAATACAATACAATAATACAATATAAATATAAATAATACAATATAAATACAATAATACAATATAAATACAATAATACAATATAAATACAATACAATACAATAATACAATATAAATACAATAATACAATAATAAAATATAAATACAATACAATATAAATACAATACAATATAAATTACAATACAATAATACAATATAAATACAATAATACAATATAAATACAATAATACAATATAAATACAATACAATAATACAATATAAATACAATAATACAATATAAATACAATACAATATATAAATTACAATACAATACAATAATACAATATAAATACAATAATACAATATAAATACAATATAATACAATATAAATAAATACAATACAATATAAATATAATACAATACAATACAATAATACAATATAAATACAATAATACAATATAAATACAATAATACAATATAAATATAATACAATACAATAATACAATATAAATACAATACAATAATACAATATAAATACAATAATACAATATAAATACAATATAAAACAATATAAATACAATACATACAATAAATATAAATATAAATATAATACAATACAATACAATAATACAATATAAATACAATATAAATACAATACAATAATACAATATAAATACAATATAAATACAATAATACAATATAAATACAATAATACAATATAAATACAATACAATAATACAATATAAATACAATACAATACAATAATACAATATAAATACAATACAATACAATAATACAATATAAATACAATACAATATAAATACAATACAATATAAATACAATACAATATAAATACAATACAATATAAATACAATATAAATACAATACAATACAATACAATATAAATACAATACAATACAATATAAATACAATATAAATATAAATCCAATACATCATGAGGCATCATGAGTCACTTGTGGGTGATTGTAGAGCAACATGTGGATTTGCGGGACACTTTCCGTCTTATTTCTCAGACTTAATTATTCAGAACGAAGTCTGTTTGTATTAAAGCACTGGTCTGCTTCAGGGTTATTACGGTGGACGTTGTCTCGTCTCCCCGGTGCTCGTGGTTTAACTCTCGCTTTGTTGAGTTCAATTTCAATAAAACACAAGCGGGGGTCATTTAATCATTAGATAGATTAAGGTTCCAGATTTAATTGAAAGCTTTTATGTCGTTAATGAATCCAGAAGTGATGCGTAATGATGCGTGACGTTACATCTGTGCTTACACTTCATAACACAAACTGAGGATGCCGTTAACAACCAGCTGATCGTTTCTCTGTTTATTGTGTTTATGTACATGAGCACACACACACACACACACACACCACCACCAACACCACCACTACCACCACCAACACCACAACCACCACCAACGCTTCAACCACCACCACCAACACCACAACCAACACTTCAACCAACACCACAACCACCACCAACACCTCAACCAACACCACAACCACCACCAACACTTCAACCACCACCAACACCACAACCACCACCAACACCACAACCACCACCAACACTTCAACCAACACCACAACCACCACCAACACCACAACCACCACCAACACCACTGCCACCACCACAACCACCACCGACACCAATACCACCACCGACACCACAACCACCACCAACACTTCACACCACCACCACCAACACCACAACCACCACCAACACTACACCACCAACACCACTACACCACCAACACTACAACCACCAACACTACAACCACCAACACTTCAACCACCAACACTTCAACCACCAACACTTCAACCACCAACACTTCAACCACCAACACTTCAACCACCAACACTTCAACCACCACCAACACTTCAACCACTACAACCACCAATGCCACCACCAACACTACAACTACCAACACTACAACCACCACCAACACTACAACCACCACCAACACCACCACCACCAACACTACAACCACCAACACTACAACCACCACCAACACTACAACCACCACCAACACCACAACCACCACCACCAACACTACAAACACCAACACCACAACCACCAACACTACAAATACCAACACTACAACCACCAACAATTCAACCACCACCAACACTACAACCACCAACCCTACAACCAACACCACAACCACCAACACTACCACTACCAACACCAATTTCAAATGTGGGCCCTTGATCAAGACCCTTAACCCTCATTGTTTTTTTTCTTTTATTTATTTAATTGTAATGTCCATCCATATACAATAAGTTCCATTAGGCGTCACAGTGTAAATCATTTAATAAACACTGGACCTTATTTCTTGGTTGTGTCCCTTTTCAAAGCTTATAAGTTACAGATTCTACCTTTTACAACAAAGAGCCGCTTCAGAGAGGCTTTTTATGTTCCGTTCACTCGAGTCGAGACGGAGCACTGAATTATAAATGACATTATGTAAGGAACCCGGGTTTGATGTTCAGATGGAAATCAGTTGATCTGTTTTAAAAACTGAGATGTTCCACGTTAATTAGAACCCTTGTTCATGTCCACGATGGGGTGGCACGGTGGCTTAGTGGTTGGCATGTTCTCCTCTCAGCGCTAGGGATTCCCGGTTCGAATCCCCATCTGGGTGGAGTTTCCATGTCCTACCCGTGTCCGCATGGGTTTCCTCTGGGTTCTCTGGTTTCCTCCAACAGTCCAAAAACATGGATCAAGGTCAATTGAATTCTCCAAATTGCCCCATATAGAGTGTGTCTGTGTGAGTGAGTGTGTGCCCAGTGATAGATTGGCGTCCTGTCCTGGGTGTATCTGCCCAGCGCCTGAAACGTTCTCCCCTGGATTGGCATGGGGAACCCCACCCCACAACCCCATTAGAGGATAAAGCAGAAGATAATGAATGAATGGATGGATTAAAAATCTATGTTCTTTTCATTCCTGACACCCAGCAAAACCTTCTAGCTCTCCATCCACATAGGGAGCAACTCCCACGTTCTAGAGTGAATAATACAGAGCCACGAAATTTAGGGGCGGCATGGTGGCTTTGTGGTTGGCATGTTCTCCTCTCAGCACTAGGGATTCCCGGTTCGAATCCCCATCTGGGTGGAGTTTTCTCCTGGTTCTCATGTTTCCTCCCACAGTCCAAAAAACATGGATCAAGGTCAATTGAATTCTCCAAATTGCCCCATATAGAGTGTGTCTGTACCTGTGTGAGTGAGTGAGTGCCCAACAATAGATTGGCGCTCTGTCCTGGGTGTATCTGCCCAGCGCCCGAGACGTTCTCCCCCGGATGGGCATGTGGAACCCCCCCCAGTAGTGGCCCTAGTAGAGGATAGATGATGGATGGATGGTGTCCATGATGTGGTTTCTAAACTCATCTCCGTCTTCTCTTCTTCAGGTGGCCTGCATGCAGCTCATCAACGCCCTGGTGACGTCTCCCGACGAGCTGGACTTCAGACTGCACATCCGGAACGAGTTCATGCGCTGCGGCCTGCGCGAGATCCTGCCGGTGAGCGGCCCGACCGCCGGCCGAACGCGTATTAATATTGAAATGAGTCGTCCAGTCGAGTGAAATATTGTAAAACGCTGGTGTGAATAATTCACGAGGCCGTGTGCAGAGGTCTGGGGGCTGAATCAATAGCTACAGTGGGGAATGGATTGGATGCCCTTTTCTTTGTGCCTTACTCTCTCCCCCCTTTTCATCCACCCTCCGTCGCTCGCTCGCTCCTTCCAACCTGGTTATGTTCTTTCAGCCCGGGAGAGAACGTACTGAACCGAATTACACATCCAAAACCGAGAGCCGCTGCATTAAACCGAAGAGTGGAGCTCTGCGAGGAAGATGAATGCCTTACTTTCGTCTTATTTATTATTTAAAAACACGGTACGGGAGGACAGGATGACGTGGAATAAGCAGAAATGAAATTTGTTTTCCCTCTGGTGGCTCGCCGCTCGCATGGCTCTGACGCTGTCTGATTCGGTCTCACTCACCGGAACCTCAGCGATGACCGACTCGCTGCTCCTTGCAAAAGCCTTTCTTTGGATGCTTTTTGTTAGCTGGTTAGTCACCAGCCTGCACTTCAGCTACTATAACCGTATGTTAGAGGAACAATCCACCGGACAGTTACTTGGGGAAGTTGTACCGTATTTTCCGGACTATAAGGCGCACCTAAAAGCCTAAAATTTTCCCAGAAATCGGACGTGCGCCTTATAATCCGGTGGCCTTATACGTTTACTGAGTTCCAAATTCTATAAAAGTATTGTTGTGCGACCGGGTGGTTTTTTCCACACATCGCCGCCCTGCTGATCTGTGACTCCATGTGCGCTCATCTCACAGAAAAGCAGAGTGAAGAAAATGAATTCGGAGCTCGCCGTCATTCCGGGAGGATTAAATAAAGAACTCCGACCGCTGGACATTGGCGTAAACGGGGCATTTAAAGTAAAGGCGATCACACGTTTACTAAAACTCGGGAGGCGGCGGCGGGGCGAGTTACACCGCCGTCTGTGAATGGATTGGGCTGAGGTTTCTGCTGTGACCGTCGTCCGAGCTTTCGCGAGCTTTCGCGGTGATGAGACGGACTCAGACATCGATGAGAGGGAACCCGGAGTGCTCGATAGAGAACCAGCATTTTTAATTCAGACACAGAAGACGAGGACTTTGATGGATTTGTGGGAGAAGAGAGATTAAAATAATGTGCGTTTTGACAAGTAGTAGAATAAACTTCAATTATAAATCAGCGTTTTGCATCCTTTAGGTTTCTTGTAGATCGTATGTTTTAGCGAGTGTCTTATAATACAGAGCCGTACAGAATAAGTACCGTACAGAAACAAAGTCCGTAATTCAGACTGCGCCTTATAGTACGGTGCGCCTTATACGTGGCTCAAATACAGAAATAGACCCCGTAATTCAGACTGCGCCTTATAATCCGGTGCGCCTTATGGTCCGGAAAATACGGTTATATTTTGCGTCTTGCTCCAGACACTTTGAAAATCGCTGTTGACACCTGAAAGCCCTGTGTGTTTATCGTCACCCATTAAAGGTTCTGACGTTCCAGATGCAGAGGCGAGAAAATTGAGAGAGGAACTGATGTTCTAACGTCTGGAACTTTTTTTTTTTTTTTTTTTCCTTTTTAATGGTGAAAGATGAACAGTCTGTGCTTTCAGGTTGGCACAACCACACACTTTGGGAACCGCCGAACTCGAAGAACATTTATGATCCCAAACACTGACGTTGGGTCCGGTCGCGATGCTGGTTCTTCAACCAC
>JAFMOC010000422.1:445000-455000 GCA_019802505.1 Corydoras sp. C115
ATAAAAACATAAAAACACAACAACCAAGACTACTGGCTAGCCCATTTGCCCAAATGCCTGTTTGAACAGATAATTCTTTAATTGTTTTTTAAAAGAGTCTGCAGTATTTAACCCCAAGTATTTAACCGAGTGCGAGGAACAAATTAATGTAAGTCGCTTTGGATAAAAGTGTCTCCTTAATGTCCAAATGTAGTGTAAATGTAAAGCATGTCTTCATCTAACAGAATCATGACCTTGGTTTGCTGTATTTATTTCCTTTCTTTCATATTTCTTTTCTTCCTCCTCTTACCCCGTCTCACTGTCTCACCGTCTCTGTTTGGGTCCAGGGTCTGGGCGCTATCAGGAACGAGGCTCTGGACATCCAGCTGAAAGTGTTCGAGGAGCATAAAGAGGAGGACATGATTGAATTCTCCCATCGACTGGAGGACATCAAGAGCGAATTCGAATATCCTTCAGCCCGGCGCATATCTATAGAGGCGCACATGCACACATGCATTACACGCCACTAAAGCCACCCCCCCCCCCCGCCCCTGCCCCTGCCCCGCCGCCGCCACGTCCCTCTTTTCTCTGTTTGACTCTCACAGGACTTTTTAAATCTGACAATAATGGGTTGGTCATACCCTGTTCGGACTGACGTGGTAATTTGTTTTCCACACAACCCCCACACACACACACACACACACACACACACACACACACACACACACACACACACACACACTCTTGCAGGTGACTTTATTTTCCCGTTTTCAATTCCACGTATGAACAAAAAAGATTTATATCCCTTTGCCAGACGGACGTATTACACTTTACTATAATGTCACTTTGAATAGATTGAAAGGCTTCCGACTCCTGTGGGAGTCTGTTGCTGCACCCCCTTCCACTCCCCCCCACACCCCCCCGCAGTGGGTTTTATGTTCTCAGCGTTCTCATGTCGGACTCCTTAACCCTGTGATGTACTGATGTGGCTGATGTGTTTAATGTGGTGTACAGCCTGGTGAAGGATACCACGGCGGAAATGCATTTCCTCTCCATCCTGCAGCACCTCATGCTTATCAGAAACGACTACTTTGCACGGTGGGTCTGAGATAGAGGACCGGCGCTTTCCTGCAATCGCAAAATCATCCATTTCCATGACAACGCTGCTTATTTTCACTGTTGATGGCTGGACCCTCAGACTCCATACTGTAAATCTTCATTGATTTTTGATCTTTTTTTTTTTATTCTGACCCTATTTATGGGTCCAGATTTGGCCAGGGTGGCTTAGTGATTACCAAAACCACCTCTCAGCGCTGGGGATCCAGGTTCGAATCCCAATCTGGATGGGTTGTCCATGTTCTCGCCATATCTGCGTGGGTTTTCATTGGGTTCTTCATAGTGGTTTCCTTCAAAAACATGAATTCAAGATGAATTGGATGGATGGATGGATGGATGGATGGATGGATGGATAAATTGCCCTCTGCTGGCCTGGCCCAGCACCCAAAATGTTTTGCCCTGGATAGGCATGGGTGTATTTGCCCCTGCCTGACCTCACACATGATCTTCTGGGAGAATCCCCAAAAACACACTCCAATTTCTTGTAGAAAGCCTTTGCCGAAGATGATATCAGGTATAGGTTTTGTTGTATCAAGGGAGTTATTAATAAGCTTGAATTGGGTTTATGAGTCAGGACCTCTCACCTCAACTCCAGTGCCCGACCTCACACATGCTCTTCTGGGAGAATCCCCAAAAACACTCCAAAATCTTGTGGAAAGCCCCATGGCCATCCAGGGGACAACGTCTCGGGCGCTGGGCAGATACACCCAGGACAGGATGCCAATCTATAACTGGGCACACACTCACTCACACAGACACATTCCATATGGGGCAATTTGGATGATTCAATTGACCTTGATGCATGATTTTGAACTGTGGGAGGAAACCGGAGAACCCGGAGGAAACCCACGCGGACACGGAGAGAACATGGAAACTCCACCCAGATTGGGATTCGAATCGACTAATTCCTCTGGGTGTAAATCTCCATCCATCCATTCATTATCTTCCGCTTTATCCTCTATTAGGGTCGCAGGGGGGTTCTCCATGTCCATCCAGGGGAGAACGTTTCGGGCGCTGGGCAGATAGACCCAGGACAGGACACCAATCTATCACTGGACACACACTCACTCACACAGACACACTCTATATGGGGCAATTTGGATAATTCAGTTGACCTTGATCCATGTTTTTGGACTGTGGGAGGAAACCGGAGAACTTGGAGGAAACCCACACGGACACGGGGAGAACATGGGAACGCCACCCAGATTGGGATCCGAACCGGGAATCACTAGCGCTGAGAGGAGAACATGCTAACCACTAAGCCACCATGCCCTCTATAATAGACAATCATTTTAAAACCTTTGTTCTGTGTCACCAGCGATCAGCTGATGGGGGCGACTGCGGGCCGGTGGCCTTGCTCTGTAGATTAATTATGTAGATATTGATTTTGTGTGAGTGCTGTGAGTTGTGGTTCTCTGGCCCTCGGCTTTATCTGGTATCAAGGTCTCGTCACGCTCTTATCGCCGGCCCCCGTTTTGTAAATGTGGACTTCGTTAAAGAGGCCTCATCTGTTTTGTTAAATCTGTAATGAAAGCGGTCTTAATGCCGAACCGATGGCGCAGGAGGCCGGTGTGCAGTGCGGTCGCTTTGACCCAGGAGTGCAGCGGAGAAAAAATGAAGTGTTTAAAGGAGGATTTTCTTTGCTAAATGTTTTAAAGACAATTGTCTTCTTGTCTTTGTTAGACCTCAGTACTTTAAGATAATAGAAGAATGCATATCTCAGATCGTTCTCCACCGGAGTGGAACCGACCCAGACTTCTCCTACCGCAAGCGTCTGGACGTGGACTTCACGCAACTCATAGGTTTGTGTCTATAAGGTTTTCATACGTATAAACTTATTAAATTGAACTATTTTGCCTACTGTACTGACACACAGAGGAACTTGCCCTCCACATTTAACCCATTCATACACTGAAACATACACATACACACAAACACACATATGTGTATGTGTGTGTGTGTGTGTATGTATTTATTTATATATATATATATATATATATATATATATATATATATATATATATATATATATATACATACATACACACACATCCATCCATTATGCTTCTGCTTTATTATCTACTAGGCTGGCGGGAGGGGGAGGGGTTTCCCCCCATGCCCATCTAGGGGAGAGAACGTTTCAGGCAGGCACACCCAGAACAGGGCGCCAATCCTTTACTGGGCACACACACACACACACACTTTATATGGGGCAATTTGGAGAATTCATTTGACCTTGATCCATGTTTTTGGACTGTGGGAGGAAACCGGAGAACCCGGAGGAAACCCACGCGGACACACGGAGAAACTCCACCCAGATGGGAATTCGAACCAGCAATCCCTAGTGCTGAGAGGAGAACATGCCAACCACTAAGCCACACACACACACACACACACACACTTACACACACACACACACACACACACACACACACATATATATATGTATTTATATGTGTGTATATATATATATATTAGGGGTGTCTTCAACTAAGGATTTTCATAGTCGAATCTGATTCGTCAGATTTTCCCTATAGTCGACTGATAGTCGAATCAGTTAAAATTTCACCACAAGATGGCGCTATAAGCGTGGTTTTTAAAAAAGATTTTTAAAAAATATTTTACTTGTTTTTCTAGAGCACCGTAAATGGGATCCCGGTTCTGGACTTTTAAAAAAAAAAAATAAAACATTAACAGAAATTAGGATGATTTTATTTGACAAAAGGCTATATATATAACGAAAACAAAGATATTTCATGTAAAAACTAATGCTTAGCAGCAGCCATGGGCGCCCCCATGTGGTCAAAATGGTACATTCGACTATGAGGTTCATAGTCGACTACAGTTCTCCGAATCGAATCGTCGAATCAGCGAATATTGCAGCTCACCCCTAATATATATACATATATATATAGTGTTTGTGTATTTATTTATAATATATTTATATGTATATTTAGTTTTCTTAAACAGAGGTCTGTGTGGATAAAGCTCGAGCTGATGAGTACGAGCAGAAGGCTTTGGAGTTGGCGCAAAAGGCGAGTGACTTATTTTTCTGTCCTCACTCCGGTCCACTCCGGTCCGCTCATCCAATTCTCTTTCGGTTACTTTATCTAGCTTTCTTCCCTTTGAGCCTCTTCCTGCCTCTTATTGAAGAATGTGCTCTTTGAAGAGTATTCAATAATGCACCATTTAACTCTCCTTAATTAAAGGCGGAGTGTAAGAAATCTTTGGAAAAGCCATTTGTAATTAACAGTATTCGGAGATTAAAAAGGCGGCCGCATTGATTTTCTCGTTCTTTTTTTTTCTTTTTTCTTCTTTTCTCGAGCGCACAGCCGGTCAGTGCAGCACGGTCGGGCAGCAGGGTTCCATTCTGCATCAGCAGCTCGCAGACAGAACCTACAGCCTGAACACTCCTCGTCCTTTTGCTGTATTTTTAAATCCGATAGTGCCGTTTGTTTACTTGCAGTTTCTTAGCAAACGGTTTTCTGTAATCGACCAATCAGCAGTGAATTAAAAAAAAAAAAAACATGTTTATGATGAACGCTTCATCCGTCAAATGACATGCAGAAAGGCTGTTTATGACATTTTAAAGGGATTATGGTGAATGATTTTATTACACTGCTGCCGTACACAATGAATAGTTCCATCCATCCATCCATCCATTATCTTCCACTTTATCCTCTACTAGGGTCAAGGGGGGGGGGGGGTTCCCCATGCTCATCCAGGGGAGACTTTTCGGGCACTGGGCAGATACACCCAGGACAGGATGCCAATCTATCACTGGGCACACACTCACTTACAGACACACACACACAAACACACTATATATATATTCATTCATTCATCCATTATCTTCCGCTTTATCCTCTACTAGGGTTGCGGTGGGGTTCCCCATGCCCATCCAGGGGAGAACGTTTCGGGCGCTGGGCAGATACACCCAGGACAGGGCGCCAATCTATCACTGGGCACATACTCACACATATAGACACACTCTATATGGGGCAATTTGGAGAACTCAATTGACTTGATCCATGTTTTTGGACTGTGGGAGGAAACCGGAGAACCCGGAAGAAACCCACGCAGACACAGGGGAGAACATGGAAACTCCACCCAGATGGGGATTCGAACCAGGAATCCCTAGCGCTGAGAGGAGAACATGCAAACCACTAAGCCACTGTGCCGCCTATATATATATATATATATATATATATATATATATATATATATATATATATATATATATATATATATAGAGAGATAGATCAAGGTCAATTGAATTCTCCAAATTGCCCCAATTAAATAAATATAAATTGTATATAGATGGCACTTTTGTATCGTTAGAGAAGCTGTCCTCTTCCTCAGCGATCTGTGTTTGTTTAATTTTGCATTTCTGATTTATAGCATGTTTGTAACTGTTTTCTTACAGAAATTAGGCTCTCGAGATTGTTTATTATTGTGAATAAATCACGGGAAAGGTGTGTAAACTGACACGCATCGGATCTAACAACACCAACTCTTAATTTGCGATACATCTAAGTGGCTTTCCAACAAAGCATTTGCGAAATGACAAACTAATCAAAATCAAAGTGTTTTAATCTGAAAAGCAATTACAAAATAACACCGTTCCAGCTCCATCACACTCCTCACTGTAGGTGTGTATTGTACTGCCGTGACATTAACTCAAAGTTCAAAGGCTTTTTGTGAAGGAGCATTAAGTCCAAACCATTAAAGTGTCACCGTAATGGGGTTCCATTCCCTTCAGTTCTGTGCCGTTCTCAGAAATGTAAGAGGAATTCTCGGACTCGTTAAGGTTCCGCTGTTCAATGTGTTTTTCAAAGAAACCAATCTGATCTTCATTTCAATCTCCAGTTTGATGAAGAGATCATGGGAAGACAGGAGGCCGTGGCCCAGCTGCTGAAGAAGGACGAGAGGATCAGCGAGATGGAGGCGGAGCTCCAAGCTTTCAGATCTCAGGTATCGTCGTGGTTTTTTTCGGCTGCGTGATTCCATCAACTGCTATGAAGAAAATTCATTGGCCTTTAAAGAAACGAGTTTATATGTGAATCTAATACATATTATACCAGTCAGACGTTTGGACACGCCCCCTTCTTCCATTTATCATACAGATTTTTACAGATACAGATACTTTGTAGTTTTATAATTCCAGACTGTTCTCTGTTCTCTGTTGGTCAGGAGCATCACAGAACAGGTATCATTTGGGTGGTGGATTGTTTATTGTCAGTTCTGCAGTGACACTGATGTGGTGAGGGGGGGTTAGTTTCATTTCTCCACCTCAGTCACACTGCTGGGATAGGACTAATGCACCCACCAAATAACCCCTGCTCTGTGGTGGTACTATTGGGGTTCTGACCATTAGAACAGAGTAAAGGGGTCGTACACAGTATGTACACAGTAAGTTTTTGGAGTGGCATCCAAGGCAAGGGGGGCAGGGGGTATCCAAGAGATGAAGTTAGGGGTGGGGGTCATCCAAATGAGGACATTTTTTTGGGGTGGCATCCAAGAGAGGACGTTTTAGGGGGGGGCATTCAAAAGAGGAAGTTTTTTTGGTTGGTGGGCAATTACTCCCAGGACATGGTGTCAATCCATTACTGGACACACACACACAGAAACAGACATTATACGGGCTGCCAATCCACCTTGAATCCATGTTTTTGGTCTGTGGGGGACCCAGGGGAACCGGAGAAACACGGGGAGAACATGGAGACTCCACCCAGATTGGGATTACAACCTGGATTCCCAGCATTGAGAGTCATACATGCTGCCAGAATGAGAATAATGCACAACCCAAATAACCCCTGCTCTACCCACCTGGTGGTGCTATTGGGGTTCTGACCATTAGAACAGAGTGAAGGGGGCGTACACAGTATGTACTGTAGAACACAAACAGATGGATTACAGGACACTGATGTAGTCCGTATTTTTCTCTGTATCAAGGAAAGTGGACACGCCCCCCTTCTCGCTCCATTATCTATTCCCTCCACTTATCATATAGATGGACTTTGTAGTTTTATAATTCCAGACTGTAGTCCATCTGTGTTCTGGTGTTTGTTGGTCCCCTGTTGGTTCTCTGTTCTCTGTTGGTCAGGAGCATCACAGAACAGGTATCATTTGGGTGGTGGATTGTTTATTGTCAGTTCTGCAGTGACACTGATGTGGTGAGGGGGGTTTTGTAGTTTCATTTCTCCACCAAATAACCCCTGCTCTGTGGTGGTACTATTGGGGTTCTGACCATTAGAACAGAGTAAAGGGGACGTACACAGTATGTACTGTAGAACACAAACAGATGGACTACCGTCTGGAATTGGAGAACTACAAAGTCCATCTTTACTGGTAGTATAATTGAGAACATGCAAATGAATGGGGTGTGTGTGCAAACTTTTGACTGGTACTGTATATTTTTATCTGTGTCCACTTGATTTCTATTTAAAGTAACCTGTTGTTGCTGGACGTATAATTGGACGATTTGAACTGAGCGTTCGCTGTAATATTTTTTTTCGTTGTAGATGTTATTTTGTGAAGTTCTGTACTTCTGTAGTGAAGTGGTTTCATTTCGTTTCTGTTGATCCTGATTGACATGACAAATAGGGCATCAGCTGAGCCGGTCTGTTTGATGAATTGCTTTTCGGCTCAATAAGCCGGCAGTCGATAGTGTCGATCAGTTGTTAAATAATGAGGCCCCTGAACAAAGCCCGTTTGGAGTCAATGCACTTAAAGTGGCCCGTCTCGTGCCGTCGGGGTCGTTTGAGGTGCCACATGGGCAATATGGCACGTGGGCCAAGTGTGAGTGGGCGTCTTGGGATAAAGGCTGTATGAGGGTTGTACACTCGCCGTCCACTTTATTAGATACACCTCCTGCTATCTGCACCTGTTGTCCATTATTCATTCATTCATTATCTCCCGCTTTATCCTCTATTAGGGTCTCGGGGGGGGTTCCCCATGCCCATCCAGGGGAGAACGTCTCGGGCGCTGGGCAGATAGACCCAGGACAGGGTGCCAATCCATCGATGGGTACACACTCACTCACACAGACACACTCTATATGGGGCAATTTGGAGAATTCAATTGACTTGAGCCATGTTTTTGGACTGTGGGAGGAAACCGGAGAACCCGGAGGAAACCCACGGGGACACGGGGAGAACATGGAAACTCCTCCCAGATGGGGATTCGAACCGGGAATCCCTAGCGCTGAGAGGAGAACGTGCTAACCACTAAGCCACTGTGCCGCCCCGTTGTCCATTATATGGGTTTTTATTATATATAATAAATTTTGCTGGATACACCCAGGACAGGGCGCCAATCTATCACTGGGCACACACTCACTCACACAGACACACTCTATATGGGGCAATTTGGAGAATTCACTTTACCTTGATCCATGTTTTTGGACTGTGGGAGGAAACCGGAGAACCCGGGGGAAACCCACACGGACACGAGAACATGGAAACTCCACCCAAATTGGGATTCGAACCGTCAATTAGGGGCACGGGGGTGTTCCCCATGCCCATCCAGGAGCGAACGTTTTGGGCGCTGGGCAGAGGTACACCCAGGACAGGGGGGCAATCTATCATTGGACACACACTCACTCACACAAACACACTCTATATGGGGCAATTTGAAGAACTCAATTGACTTGATCCATGTTTTTTGGACTGTGGGAGGAAACCGGAGAACCTGGACGAAACCCACGCAGACACAGGGAGAACATGGAAACTCCACCCAGATGGGGATTCGAACCGGGAATCTCTAGTGCTGAGAGGAGAACATGCCAACTACTAAGCCACTGTGCCGCCCAGAGCTCAGTATGTACAAAATGAATTAAAATAGAATAAAAAAGCTGCCCAACAGATGTCCATTTGGTTCTGTCCTTTGATGTGAGGACCATCACAACGTCTGATACAGTGGTGTGAGGTCAGTGTGAGGTCAGTTCTAAGAATGATCCACCACCTAAATGCCCTTTGCTGTATCAGCGTTCTCAGCATTAGAGACAGGATTAAAGGGGCTGATGAATTACAGAATCTATATATTAATATATTAATGGACAGGAAGTGAGCCTCACAGGGGCGGGTCTAATAAAGGGGCTATGAGAACACCATTACAGAAGTGCTGGGATAGGATGCACTTCAGGACAGTTTTCATTTAGACACCATGAGACGTTCTTTTAATTCCGTCCTGTGATTGTTTTGCAGTATGGCGCCCCCCCTGACAACAAGACCGCCGTGCACTCTGTCCCAGGCTCTTCTTCGTCATCGTTTCACCCCGTACCCCCTCCTCCACCCCCTATTTCCGGAGTCCCGCCTCCTCCTCCGCCTCCTCCACCACCCATGCCAGGTTGTGCTCAAATGCCCGGAATGCCTCCTCCTTTCGGTGCCCCCCCACCTCCTCCTCCAGGCCTGGGAGGCATGAGCTCCCCCTTCATCCCACCTGCGCTGCCTTTCGGACTTCAGCCCAAGAAGGAGTTCAAGCTGGAGACCACCATGAAGCGCCTCAACTGGTCCAAGGTACTAGAACAAACACAGAGGTTCTACCTGTGACATCATTGTTTAAGATGGTTAGAGGAGCCAATCAAAAAGGGTTCAGCAATCTGAATATATGTGTGTGTGTATATATATATATATATTCATATTCATATTATATACATATAAAATATCAGGAATAAATAAACAAATACAAGTCATGTTAATTTAGTTATATATGTGTGTAAATAAATAATAATAGTAAAAAAAAAAAAAAAAAAAAAAAAAAAAAAAAAAAAATATATATATATATATATATATATATATATATATATATATATATATATATATATATATATATAGTAATTGAAAACAAAACATATGGTGGCTTAGTGGTTTGGCATGTTCTCCTCTCAGCACTAGGGATTCCC